>CM040244.1:239032996-239243837 GCA_022545495.1 Chrysanthemum lavandulifolium | reverse complement strand
TCACACAAGCTCGCCACTCATGAATGGCGGATCGTAAGAACCTTAAAACAGCCTGAACACGAACTCAATGAAGATCTGAGGAGTATAGTGTTTCCCGGTCGTTATGTCCCAAATGAGCTATGCAATGGATTATCAAACGTTTAGTGATCGAGGAATTTGAGCGGAAAAGGATTTGAATATGATTATAACTACGAAAAAGCCAACAAATTAAAACGGCTTAAATGCAAATTAAAGGAAATTAAAAGATAAAATCTATTAAATAAACGCTATCACTATTTTTAAAATTGATGAACGTTTAAAACTTAAAACTAAAACTTACGTTTAAATAAAAATTACGAAACGCACAAAATAAAAAGTGAAATCTAAGAAATAAAAGTCCTAAAAATATGAAAAATACATTTTACAAACCTAATGATAAAAGAAAATTTTTAGAAAAGAAAATTATTTTTATAACTATTAAATTAATTATTATTAATTAAAACTATTTTAACTATTAATTAATAACCTAAAATACAAGAAATTAGGAAATAAAGCTAGAAAAATAAAATTAAGACTTAGAAAAGTCTAAAATATCAAAATAGAATTTTCAAAACTATTTTTGTATTTTTATGATTATTTTGGATTTTCTATGAATTTTAAACTATTAAAACTACTTAAATTATTTAAAAATACAATTTTAACTAAGAAAATATGGAAAAATACTTTTTGGCTTTTTATATTTATCTAAACTTAAGAAAATTGAAAAATTATTTTTTTGAACCTTTTCTTAATTATTTGTATTTAAAGCTAATTAAAAATGCTTAAAAACTAATTTAAATTAAGAAAAATAGCAAACAAGCTTAGAAAAATCTGAAAATTTCAGGAAAACTCTAAAATAATATAAGGAATATAAGAAAATGGAAAACATGGGGTTGTGTGAGGAATAAGGAATCGATGTGCAAAGTGCTTATAAATAAGCACTTTGATAAGCCAAATGCTCACCAAAAGGCACCAAACCAAAACAGAACTACTATATGCTAAAATGACCAAATACAACTAGAATAAACAAGCCTCAACCTCTGATTAGGCAATCTACCAAGATTTGATGAAATGAGCTTATAAGCTAAAATCACTGTTAGAGGTACCAACTTTGGACATGGAAATAAGCACATGAATAAGCTAGAAACTACAAACCAAAAGTTGGAACTTAAAGAGGACCTGGCCAAGAATGTGTAAACCAAAATCAGACCTAGAAGAGCTCAAGATGAGCTCTGTGCAAGCTCTACAAAACTCCATAAACCACCCTGCAGGACTTGATGCCTCGCACAGGGACTTAACATCCTATTGACAAGCTCTTTTGAGCTTTTAGAAAAAATTACAAAATTCCACTAAAATGGACATAAGAAACTAGACCAAGGGAACTTTTTAAAACAACAAGTTTCATAGAATTTGACTCGAAATGAGTTCAATAAAATTCACTCTATTGGCTCAAAACGAGTTTTCAAATTTGACTTTTGAGCAAAAGTGGAAAGTTGACTTTCTTGAGTTTTGATCCGATTTAAGGACCGAAATGATGTTTGAGATGAAATGAAACCTACTGCAAGCTAGTTCTAAGATATCTTAACACAAAATAAACTTTTGATTCTCTAAAAATCCAACAAGAAGCTAAAGACAGTTTATGAGATTTTGACTTTGGTGATTAGTAGCAAATGAATGACTCAAATGAGTCTCAAATAACTTAACAAACATGAAACACTTAACTACAACCTCTGAACAAACCTCCCATAGTTTAAGCTTCAACCAAACACACCTTTATTCTAACTTTTGGAACCAAATTGTCTAAACACTTAACCAACTTGTAATAGTGATCAAACTAAGCTTACATGACCTATTACAACTATATAAACAAGTTAAAACTACAAATGATCACAAATACAAGACAAGCATGAATGCAAATTAGACTTGAAATTGGAAAATGAGAAAATAACTCACAAGAAGTCCAACTTGTTGCAGCTCAAAACCAAATCAAAGACTAACCTAACCTATGCTATTTCAACCTATTATCACCTCTGCAACAACCATGTTCATCTCCAAACCAATTTCACCCAGTTTGACTTTGTTTGACCAAGATACAAAATTACTTGAATTGAATGTAAGCTTATCAAAAGCTTCAATGAGCTTAAGTGAGCTTGTTTGAATGCTTAAAATGAGCTACTAACAGCTTGTACCTAGGATTTTGAAACCGAAAATCTCAACAAGAATGACAAAATTTGGAGACTTATATGAAAACTTAGATTGATACTCAAAAGTACATTACAAAGATGTTTGTAAACTTGAAAGTGATACAATGAAACCGAAATTACACCATTTTAATTTAAACTAAGACATGGATAAAAAACGACATAAGTAAATTTTTGTAAACTAACTACTACTTTTCTTGCTTCTATCTTCATTCTTTATACCCCAAGTTGCTTCTTTCCTCTCTCGAGTGAATCCCACCACTTGTTTTGACCTTTGGATGTCTTAGATTCGATCATGGCCCTTCATTGGTTTTGGCGGAAAAAAGATTTTAACAGTGGTGAGGTTGAGTGGGTGAGGTGAAGAATTATTGTCTCTTGGATGTAGTGTTTGGAGGGGGACAAGGTTTGTGATAAGGTGAGGAGGGGGTTAGAAAGGTTGAGTGTGCGGGTGTGTTTGCAGGCTAGTGGGGAGGGATGAGTGGTTTGGCGCCAAGGGATAGTTTGACCATCTTTGACCGACCATTAATAAAAAAGGGGTCAAAATTGTAAATGACGGGGTCCAAATGAGGTTCAAGGGTCCAAATGGGTTTTAAAGAATAATTAACAAGGGACCTTTATGCAATTTCAAAATACAAGGACCTATTCGCCAAATCATCAAAGTTGTTCCAAGGGACCAAAAGTGACACTCTCAAAAGTATAAGGACCAAACTTGCCATTTTGCAATTTTCAGGGCCATTTCGCCAAATTTCAAAGTTGAAGGACCAAACTTGTAATTTTCTCAAACTTTTGATATTTTTCACCAAAGGACTAAATTTGACAAGTTATGATTTTAAAAGGACCTTTGGTGATTTTTCTTTTGAAATTTTGACTCGTGGACTATTTTTGACAATTTTAGAAACTTGGGGGATGAACCGCCAATTATGCAAACTTTGCTCATTTTTCATCCGATTTTAAACATTTTGCATCCGAAACATATAAAATGACATTTTGGAATATTTTCAGATTTTGATGCATTTCGAGCATTTTAGACGCTTTGCGCTCAGATTGATTAAAATGATGAGTATTTACACACTCATCAATCCCCACACTAAACTATTGCTAGTCCCTAGCAATCTTTTGAGAAAACTTAATGGATTTGAATCTCTTTACCAAAAGCCATTACTCGGAGTAGCCAAATGTTTCAGTTCAAGTAAGAACCATGGTACACCGATAACCATGTGATTTTGAGCAAACCACCACTTTCAACGGATTTGATTTTGTCTTTACCGAAGCCGCTTTGCTCGGACTAGCCAACTCTTAGATAAATTATCAATATTATCTTTGGTGAGCTGATTACCAATTATGGTTTTTCCATCGCCTTTACCACAAGCCATAAACTTGCGGGCTAGCCAACTCTTCACTTTTTAGGATATGGTGAAATGAATACCATACAATTTTGGGCAAATTGCAAGTCAGTCAACGGATTTGAGATATCTTTACCAAGAGCCGTTTGCTCTGGATTAGCCAATCCTTTTGTTTATTAGACAAAGGCGGATCGATAACCAAATGAGAAAGTGTAAAACACTTACTCCAAAAAAAAATTTTGGCCAAAACGGGAATTGGTATAATTATATGATAAAATTCGTGAAATTCCCCCACACTTAGAAATGAATATTGCCCTCAATATTCAAAGTACCGCGTTATGCGAAACAAAGAACGTAAAAGGAAAACACTACGCCATTATTTAGAAAGATTTTTTTTTTTTTTTTTTTTTTTTTTTTTTTTGAGATATATATATATATATATACATGGGGGCAACTCCCCACACTAGGGTGGAACACATGGGTGAAAACCCATGTTTAGCTATTGTTTTTGATTACCGAGTCGCTAGCTTGACTCGACCCCAATTAATTGGTTCATGGGGAAGTAAAGTGGAAGAGACAATCTCCATCGGACTTTCATTCAAGATGTTTGGACAAACATTGAAGCACGTGAAAGTTCCACACCGATGAGATATACATAGAACCGCTCAAAAATGATAAATGAAAATGCCGGGTCAAAGATAGTGTCTTCATTCCCAAGGAGTGAAGATGAAGAGAATCACAAGATATTTGAGGAAAGGAAGAAAGATTTTGATAACAATCAAGATCCATTCCCCATCCTCAAATGTAGACGTATCGGGAGGAAGGGTGAAGGTAGTATCATAAATAAGCAAACTCATATGATAGAGTAGACCTTCCTCCGATCTAATATCATCCTCAAGATCAAAATAGAAATGATCATGTTCCGGAGGAGATATGTCATGAGAGAGTTCACCGGAGAACTCTTCATGAAGAGAATCATTCACATGAGGTGAAATTGTGAACTCTTGTTCCATTGTGGGCTCATCACTATCCTCAATCTGAGTATCAAAGAGTGGATTCTCGAAATTGAAGTGAATTCGAGTCGAATTCAAATAGAGGATTGGTGAAAGTAGCTTTGAATGTTTCGAACAAAGTGATCAACATTCTCTATTGACCGTTGGGATAAGAAGTGAGTGAACGATCATTATCAATGAGACTTTCGCCTCTCCGGATCGGCTTCAAATCAAAGAGTGGATTGATGCGAGTGAGTTCACCGGAGAACTCCTCAAGAAGATGATCAAGATCGATTGTGAGAGTGATGCCTCAACATACTCGATGTTTCCAAAGGAAGCACAATCGTCGCTAAAATCGGAGAAAGTTTCAAAATGATCATTTGAACACTCAAGAGGGAAAGAGAATCACACATATGATCGAAATTCCTGTGACTCTCTCGGGATTGGGACAAGGTTCTCAACACTAGACTTTATGAATTCGTCCGATTCCTTTTCGTGAACAAGTGTCAAGATGCTCGTCCCCATGTTCGAGAGTGAGTGGGAGCTTGGTGTGATAGCGCTTGTTTGAGATGAAATCTCAATCTGGGATATCAACCGATGAACTTGATGAATTTTTATAAAATTGAAGGATATCAAGTGTATCCTCATCATCACCGCCATCGAGAATGAAACGAATTGAGAGCTAGATCTGGTCGCTTTTGTATTTTAATTAATTCCCTAATAGAGTTTTCACCGCAACTGGGAATCTAATTTAGCACTGCTCTTCGCCTAACAATTCTTCCATGGATTTTGGATTATCTTGGGAATGTTTACATTCCTTCAAATCTTTCACTAAATCCAAAAGATCAAGGAGAAGATTTTGAGGAAGTGGATCAGCCGAGGTGGTGCCCGATTCACTTGGTACCGTAGAGGTTGGTCATGATACGAAGAGTCGTAATTGTTACAAGGAAATGGATTCCTTGTTTGACAATCGAGCTAAAGTGAGGACCTCCACAATACTCACAACAAGAAACTGATGCGGTGTGAGTCACATGTGTTGTAGTCAAAATTGTTATCGTGAACCCGCTTATGACAAGCGTGTTTCCGATTGACAATCGAATCGGAGTGTGAACCACCACAAGACTCACAACACTAAAGCTGCCGAGTCTCACGGTGTGGTAGCCGATGGAATAAATCGGTTGTGTTATGGTAGGAATAGGGATCCCGGTTATAGATGACCCGCTTCCGATTCCACCATGCCACAACCGGGGCAATTGCCACCATTATAAGGACCACCACACCATTGACAACCAAGAGGGTGAGGATAAGACATAGAAAGAATCAAAGGTTTTCGAGGGTAGGGATGAAGAATCAAAGATGTGAGAGGGTAAAGATGGATATTTTGGTATTTTGAAAACATTTTGTAAAACAAAGAATGAAAATCTTTTGGATTTTGATTTTTAAGAAAATATAAATACATACGATGGTATAGACAAAGAGTGAATATCCAAATCACTAATCGCTAAACGGAAGATAATAAGACAACTCCGCAATGCGCGCCTAAAATTTGATGCGTGCAAACCGCCAAGGTTTCACACAAGCTCGCCACTTGTGAATGGCGGACCGTAAGAACCTTAAACCGCCTGAACACGAACTCAATGAAGATCCGGGAGTATAGTGTTTCCCGGTCGTTATGTCCCAAATGAGCTATGCAATGGATTATCAAACGTTTAGTGATCGAGAGATTTGAACGGAAAAAGAGATTTGAATATGATATTATAACTACGGAAAAAGCCAACAAATTAAAACGGCTTAAATGCAAATTAAAGGAAATTAAAAGATAAAATCTATTAAATAAACGCTATCACTATTTTTAAAATTGATGAACGTTTAAAACTTAAAACTAAAACTTACGTTTAAATAAAAATACGTAAACGTACAAAATAAAAAGTGAAATCTAAGAAATAAAAGTCCTAAAATATGAAAATACATTTTACAAACCTAATGATAAAAGAAAATTTTTAGAAAAGAAAATTATTTTTATAACTATTAAATTAATTATTATTAATTAAAAACTATTTTTAACTATTAATTAATAACCTAAAATACAAGAAAATAGGAAATAAAGCTAGAAAAATAAAATTAAGACTTAGAAAAGTCTAAAATATCAAAATAGAATTTTCAAAACTATTTTTGTAATTTTCTCGATTATTTTGGATTTTCTATGAATTTTAAACTATTAAAAACTACTTAAATTATTTAAAAATACAATTTTAACTAAGAAAAATATGGAAAAATACTTTTTTGGCTTTTTATATTTATCTAAACTTAAGAAAATTGAAAAATTATTTTTTTGAACCTTTTCTTAATTATTTGTATTTAAAGCTAATTAAAAATGCTTAAAAACTAATTTAAATTAAGAAAAATAGCAAACAAGCTTAGAAAAATCTGAAAATTTCAGGAAAACTCTAAAATAATATAAGGAATATAAGAAAAATGGAAAACATGGGTTGTGTGGAGGAATAAGGATTCGATGTGCAAAGTGCTTATAAATAAGCACTTTGATAAAACAAAAGCTCACCAAAAGGCACCAAACCAAAACAGAACTACTATATGCTAAAATACTCAAATACAACTAGAATAAACAAGCCATGACCTCTGATTACAAATTACAATGATTTGATGAAATGAGCTTATAAAAATCAGTTAAGGGTACAACTTTGGACATGGAAATAAGCACATGAATAAGCTAAAACTACAAACCAAAAGTTGGAACTTAATCTAAACCTGGCCAAGAATGTAAAACAAAAATCGAGACCTAGAAGAGCTCAAGTGAGCTCTGTGCAAGCTCTGCAAAAACCCATAAACCACATGCAGACTTGATGCCTGCAGAGGCATTTAACATCCTATTGATAAGCTCTTTGAGCTTTTAGAAAAATTACAAAATTCCACTAAAATAGACATAAGAAACTAGACCAAGGGAACTTTCTAAAACCACAAGTTTCATTAAATTGACTCGAAAATGAGTTCAATAAAATTCACTCTAGGTTGGCTCAAACTGAGTTTCAATTTGACTTTTGAGCAAAACTGGAAAGTTGACTTTCTTGAGTTTTGATCTGGATTTAAGGACCGAAATGATGTTATTGGATGAAATGAAACCTAATGCAAGCTAGTTATATGATATCTTAATCACAAAATAAACTTTTGATTCTCTAAAAATCCAACAAGAAGCACGCTTAAGATGTTTATGGGATTTTTGACTTTGGTGATTAGCGTGCAAAAGTAATGACTCAAATGAGTCTCAAATGACTTAACAAACATGAAACAAGTAACTACAACCTCTCGAACAAACCTCCCATACATATTAAATGGCACAACCAAACACACCTTATTCTAACTGCTGGATTCAAATTGTCTAAACACTTAACTAACTTGTAATAGTGATCAAACTAAGTTTACATGACCATATTACAACTATATAAACAAGTTAGAACTACAAATGATCACAGATACAAGACAAGCATGAAATGCAAATTAGACTTGAAATTGAAAATGAGAAAGATAACTCACAAGAATCCAACTTGTTTAGCAGCTCAAAACCAAACCAAAGACTAACTAACCTATGCTATTCCAACCCATTATCACCTCTGCATCAACCATGTCCATCTTCGAAACCAATTTGACCCAAGTTGACTTTGTTTGACCAAGATACAAAATTACTTGGAATTAAATTCCCGACTTATCAAAAGCTTCAATGAGCTTAAGTGAGCTTGTATTTGAGCTTAAAATGAACTACTAACACTTGTACCTAGGATTTTGAAACCGAAAATGTCAACAGCATGAACTTTTGAGACTTATATGAAAATTTAGATTGATAGTCAAAAGTACAATACAAAGATGTTTGTAAACTTGAAAGTGATACAATGAAACCGAAATTACACCATTTTAATTTAAACTAAGACAATAATAAAAAAACGACATAAGTAAATTTTTGTAAACTAACTACTACTTTTCTTGCTTCTATCTTCATTCTTTATACCCCAAGTTGCTTCTCTCTCTCTCGTGAATCCCACCACTTGTTTTGACCTTTGGATGTCTTAGATTTGATCATGGCCTTGATTGGTTTTGGCGGAAAAAAGATTTTAACAGTGGGTGAGGTTGAGTGTGGGTAAGGGTGAAGAATTATTGTCTCTTGGATGTAGTGTTTGGAGGGGGGACAGGTTTGTGATAAGGTGAGGAGGGGGGTTAGAAAGGTTGAGTGTGCAGGGGTGTTTGCAGGGCTAGTGGGGAGGGGATGAGTGGTTTGGCGCCAAGGGGATAGTCAAACCATCTTTGACCGGGTATTAATAAAAAAGGGGGTCCAAAATTGTAAATGACAGGGGTCCAAATGAGGTTCAAGGGTCAAAATGGGTTTTAGGCTTAATAATTATCAAGGGACCTTTATGCAATTTCGAAAATACAAGGGCCTATTCGCCAAATCATCAAAGATGTCCAAGGGACCAAAAGTGACACTCTCAAAAAGTATAAGGACCAAACTTGCCATTTTGCAATTTTCAGGGCCATTTTGCCAAATTTCAAAGTTGGAGGACCATTCTTGTAATTTTCTCAAACTTTTGATATTTTTCACCAAAGGACTAAATTTGACAAGTTATGATTTTAAAAGGACCTTTGGTGACTTTTCTTTGAAATTTTGACTCGTGGACTATTTTTGACAATTTTAGAAACTTGGGGACTAAAACGCCAATTATGCAAACTTTGCTCATTTTTCATCGATTTTAAACATTTTGCATCCGAAACATATAAAATGACATTTTGAGATATTTTCAGATTTTGATGCATTTCGAGCATTTTAGACGTTTTGCGATTCAGATTGATTAAAATGATGAGTATTTACACACTCATCAATCCCCACACTAAACTATTGCTAGTCCCTAGCAATCTTTTGAGAAAAACTTAATGGATTTGAATCTCTTTACCAAAAGCCATTACTCGGAGTAGCCAAATGTTTTAGTTCAAGTAAGAACCATGGTACACCGATAACCATGTGATTTTGAGCAAACCACCGCCTTTCAACGGATTTGATTTTGTCTTTACCGTAGCCGTTTGCTCGGACTAGCCAACTCTTAGATAAATTATCAATATTATCTTTGGTGAGTGATTACCAATTATGGTTTTTCCATCGCCTTTACCACAAGCCATAAACTTGCGGGCTAGCCAACTCTTCACTTTTTAGGATATGGTGAAATAATACCATACAATTTTGGGCAAATTGCAAGTCGTCAACGGATTTGAGATATCTTTACCAAGAGCCGTTTGCTCTGGATTAGCCAATCCTTTAGTTTATTAGACAAGGGATCGATAACCAAATGAGAAAGTGTAAAACACTTACTCCAAAAAATTTTTGGCCAAAACGGGAATTGGTATAATTATATGATAAAATTCGTGAGAATTCCCCCACACTTAGAAATGAATATTGCCTCAATATTCAAAGTACCGCGGTTATGCCGAAACAAAGAACGTAAAAGGGAAATACTACGGCCATTATTTAGAAAGATTTTTTTTTTTTTTTTTTTTTTTTTTAGAGATATATATATATATACATGTGGGTAACTCCCACACTAGGGTGGAACACATGGGTGAAAACCCATGTTTAGCTCTTGTTTTGATTACCGAGTCGCTAGCTTGACTCGACCCCAATTAATTGGTTCATGGGGAAGTAAAGTGGAAGAGACAATCTCCATCGGACTTTCATTCAAGATGTTTGGACAAACATTGAAGTACGTGAAAGTTCCACACCGATGAGATATACATAGAACCGCTCAAAAATGATAAATGAAAATGCCGGGTCAAAGATAGTGTCTTCATTCCCAAGGAGTGAAGATGAAGAGAATCACAAGATATTTGAGGAAAGGAAGAAAGATTTTGATAACAATCAAGATCCATTCTTCATCCTCAAATGTAGACATATCGGGAGGAAGGGTGAAGGTAGTATTATTAATAAGCAAACTCATATGATAGAGTACACCTTCCTCCGAGCTAATATCATCCTCAAGATCAAAATAGAAATGATCATGTTCGGAGGAGATATGTCATGAGAGAGTTCACCGGAGAACTCTTCATGAAGAGAATCATTCACATGAGGTGAAATTGTGAACTCTTGTTCCATTGTGGGCTCATCACTATCCTCAACCGAGTATCAAAGAGTGGATTCTCGAAATTGAAGTGAATTCGAGTCGAATTCAAATAGAGGATTGGTGAAAGTAGCTTTGAATGTTTCGAACAAAGTGATCAACATTCTCTATTGGACCGTTGGGATAAGAAGTGAGTGAACGATCATTATCAATGAGACTTTCGCCTCTCGATCGGCTTCAAATCAAAGAGTGGATTGATGTGAGTGAGTTCACGGAGAACTCCTCGAGAAGGGGATCGATCGATGAGAGTGATGCCTCAACATACTCGATGTTTCCAAAGGAAGCACAATCGTCGCTAAAATCGGAGAAAGTTTCCAAATGATCATTTGAACACTCAAGAGGGAAGAGAATCACACATATGATCGAAATTCCCCGTGACTCTCTTGGGATTGGGACAAGGTTCTCAACACTAGACTTTATGAATTCGTCCGATTCCTTTTCGTGAACAAGTGTCAAGATGCTCGCCCCCATGTTCGAGAGAGTGAGTGGGAGCTTGGGTGTGATAGCGCTTGTTTGAGATGAAATCTCAACTGCTGGGATATCAATGATGAACTTGATGAATTTTTATAAAATTGAAGGATATCAAGTGTATCCTCATCATCACCGCATCGAGAATGAAACGAAATTGAGAGCTAGATCCGGCCGCTTTTGTATTTTAATTAATTCCCTAATAGAGTTTTCACCGGCAACTGGGAATCTAATTTAGCGACCGCTTCTTCACTAACAATTCTTCCATGGATTTTGGATTATCTTGGGAATGTTTACATTCCTTCAAATCTTTCACTAAATCCAAAAGATCAAGGAGAAGATTTTGAGGAAGTGGATCAGCCGAGGTGGTGCCCGATTCACTTGGTACCGTAGAGGTTGGTCATGATACGAAGAGTCGTAATTGTTACAAGGAAATGGATTCCTTGTTTGACAATCGAGCTAAAGTGAGGACCTCCACAATACTCACAACAAGAAACTGGATGCGGTCGTGAGTCACATGTGTTGTAGTCAAAATTGTTATCGTGAACCCGCTCATAGACAAGCGTGTTTCCGATTGACAATCGAACTCGGAGTGTGAACCACCACAAGACTCACAACACTAAAGCTGCTTGAGTCTCACAAAGTGTGGTAGCCGATGGAATAAATCGGTTGTGTTATGGTAGGAATAGGGATCCCGGTTATAGATGCACCCGCTTCCCGATTCCACCATGCTACAACCGGGGCAATTGCCACCATTATAAGGACCACCACACCATTGACAACCAAGAGGGTGAGGATGAGACATAGAAAGAATCAAATATTTTCAGAGGGGTAGGGATGAAGAATCAAAGATGTGAGAGGGTAAAGATGGATATTTTTGGTATTTTTGAAAAACATTTTGTAAAAACAAAGACTGAAAATCTTTTTGGATTTTTGATAAGAAAATATAAATACATACAGATGGTATAGACAAAGAGTGAATATCCAAATCACTAATCTGCTAAACGGAAGATAATAAGCCAACTCCCGGCGGCGCCAAAAATTTGATGCGTCAGAAACCGTCAAGGTTTACCACACAAGCACGCCACTTGTGAATGGCGGACCGTAAGAACCTTAAAACAGCCTGAACACGAACTCAATGAAGATCCGGGAGTATAGTGTTTCCCGGTCGTTATGTCCCAATGAGCTATGCAATGGATAATCAAACGTTTAGTGATCGAGGAATTTGAACGGAAAGGAGATTTGAATATGATTATAACTACGTAAAAGCCAACAAATTAAAACGGCTTAAATGCAAATTAAAGGAAATTAAAAGATAAAATCTATTAAATAAACGCTATCACTATTTTTAAAATTGATGAACGTTTAAAACTTAAAACTAAAACTTACGTTTAAATAAAAATACGTAAACGTACAAAATAAAAAGTGAAATCTAAGAAATAAAAGTCCTAAAAATATGAAAAATACATTTTTACAAACCTAATGATAAAAGAAAATTTTTAGAAAAAGAAAATTATTTTTATAACTATTAAATTAATTATTATGAATTAAAACTATTTTTAACTATTAATTAATAACCTAAAACACAAGAAAACAGGAAATAAGGCTAGAAAAATAAAATTATGACTTAGAAAAGTCTAAAATAACAAAATAGAATTTTCAAAACTATTTTTGTAATTTTATGATTATTTTGGATTTTCTATGAATTTTAAACTATTAAAACTACTTAAATTATTTAAAAATACAATTTTAACTAAGAAAATATGGAAAAATACTTTTTGGCTTTTATATTTATCTAAACTTAAGAAAATTGAAAATTATTTTTTGAATCTTTTCTTAATTATTTGTATTTAAAGCTATTTAAAAATGCTAAAAACTGATTTAAATTAAGAAAATAGCAAACAAGCTTAGAAAAATCTGAAAATTTCAGGAAAACTCTAAAATAATATAAGGAAGCTAAGAAAATGGAAAAACATGGGGTTGTGTGCAAGATATTGAATCGATGAACAAAGTGCTTATAAATAAGCACTTTGAAAGCCAAATGGAAACCAAAAGGCACCAAACCAAAACAGAACTCAAATATGCTAAAATACTCTAATACAACTAGAAACAACAAGCCATGACCTCTGATTAGGCAAATTGCAATGATTTGATGAAATGAGCTTATGGCGAAAAAAGCAGTTCTGGGTACTGTGTTTGACATGGAAATAAGCACATGAATAAGCTAGAAACTACAAACCAAAAGTGGAACTTAATCTAAACCTGGCCAAGAATGTGTAAACCAAGAATCGAGACCTAGAAGAGCTCAAGTGAGCCCCTGCAAAAGCTCGCAAAGCTCCATAAACCACATGCAGACTTGATGCCCCGCACAGGGATTTGACATCCTATTGATAAGCTCTTTTGAGCTTTTAGAAAAATTACAAAATTCCACTAAAATAGACATAAGAAACTAGACCAGTAGCACTTTCTAAAACCACAAGTTTCATAGAAAATGACTCGAAATGAGTTCAATAAAATTCACTCTAGGTTGGCTCAAAACGAGTTTTCAAATTTGACTTTTGAGCAAAAGTGGAAAGTTGACTTTCTTGAGTTTTGATTTGGATTTAAGGACCGAAATGATGTTATTTAATGAATGAAACCCACTGATGCAAGCTACATATATGATATCTTAACACAAAATAAACTTTTGATTCTCTAACAATCCAACAAGAAGCACCTTAAGATGCATTTATGGGATTTTGACTTTGGTGATTAGCGTGCAAAAGTAATGACTCAAATGAGTCTCAAATGACTTAACAAACATGAAACACCGACTACAACCTCTTAACAAACCTCCCATACAATTAAATGGCACAACCAAACACACCTTATTCTAACTGTTTTGGATTCAAATTGTCTAAACACTTAACCAACTTGTAATAGGGATCAAACTAAGCTTACATGACCAGATTACAACTATATAAACAAGTTAGAACTACAAATGATCACGAGATACAAGAGAAGCATGAAACCTGCAAACCGACTTGAAATTGGAAAATGAGAAAGATAACTCACAACCGTGTCCAACTTATGCGAGCTCAAACCAAATCAAAGACTAACCTAACCTATGCTATTTCAACCTATTATCACCTCTCGCATCAACCATGTTCATCTCTCGAATCAGTTTCACCCATTTGACTTTGTTTGACCAAGATACAAAATTACTTGAAATTGAATTCCGACTTATCAAAAGCTTCAATGAGCTTAAGTGAGCTTGTATGAGCTTAAAATGAACTACTAACACTTGTACCTAGGATTTTGAAAATCGAAATAGTAAACACAAGATGAACTTTGGAGATTTATATGAAAATTTAGATTGATAGTCAAAAGTACAATACAAAGATGTTTGTAAACTTGAAAGTGATACAATGAAACTGAAATTACACCATTTTAATTTAAACTAAGACAATAATAAAAAAAACGACATAAGTAAATTTTTTTGTAAACTAACTACTACTTTTCTTGCTTCTATCTTCATTCTTTTATACCCCAAGTTGCTTCTTTCCTCTCTCTAAGTGAATCCCACCACTTGTTTTGACCTTTGGATGTCTTAGATTTGATCATGGCCCTTGATTGGTTTTGGCGGGAAAAAAAAGATTTTAACAGTGGGTGAGGTTGAGTGTGGGTAAGGGTGAAGAATTATTGTCTCTTGGATGTAGTGTTTGGAGGGGGATGGGTTTGTGATAAGGTGAGGAGGGGTTAGAAAGGTTGAGTGTGCGGGGGTGTTGCAGGCTAGTGGGGAGGGATGAGTGGTTTGGCGCCAGGGATAGTCAAACCATCTTTGACCGGTATTAATAAAAGGGGTCCAAAATTGTAAATGACAGGGTCCAAATGAGGTTCGAGGTCAAAATGGGTTTTAGGCTTAATAATTATCAAGGCCATTTATGCAATTTCTGAAAATACAAGGGCCTAATCTGCCAAATCATCAAAGATGTTTTAAGGGACCAAAAGTGACACTCTCAAAAAGTATAAGGACCAAACTTGCCATTTTGCAATTTTCCAGGGGCCATTTCTGCCAAATTTCAAAGTTGAAGGACCATTCTTGTAATTTTCTCAAACTTTTGATATTTTTCACCAAAGGACTAAATTTGACAAGTTATGATTTTAAAAGGACCTTTGGTGACTTTTCTTTTGAAATTTTGACTCAGGGACTATTTTTGACAATTTTAGAAACTTGGAGGACTGAAACTGCCAATTATGCAACTTTTGCTCATTTATCATCAGATTTTAAACATTTTGCATCTGAAACATATAAAATGACATTTTGAGATATTTTCAGTATTTTGATGCATTTCTGAGCATTTTAGACGTTTTGCGATTCAGATTGACTAAAAATGATGAGTATTTACACACTTATCAACTTCCCACTACTTGAAGAACTCGCCAAAGCTTGAACTCGACTACATGTTTGACTCGATTTCTCTTTTATCGAGAGAAAGCGATAAGGACATCAAAATTGCTAAAGGACTCAAAAACACTTTGGTGACTTGATTCGGGTATAAAGGAAACCCAAGAATACATCTACGAGATCGAAGGCTTTCAACTACGGTGATGAACTACAAGGTTATCGAGGATCTTCGCAATGTGCAAAAGGCTAATGTCTTGAAGGTGTTGGAGATAAGGAGGATGATCATCGACACACTCGCGGTGTGTGACAGAACAACTTCCTTGATGATCTTAGGAAGTGTTGAGAGGAAATGCTATGGTTATGTTTTCCCATTTTTTTTGGAAAAATATGTACAAAATATTTAATGTTTACTATGAAGTTAATGAATCTATATGTTATGTTCTAGTGTTTTAATTTGTTAATTATGTTGTTAATTGTTGTATTCGTCAAGAAAGTTGTTATATCGGTTTTGATTGTATTGGGTGTTGGTAGAACTATGGTCCTTGGTCAAACAGATTTAGAGTGTAGGGGACACGGGTTTTAGTCCCTTTTCCTGCCTTGCATTAACTTATAGCAAGCACTTTATTCTCACATTTTACCACAAATTTGAATTCAAATACATAAACCAAACCCTTTAGAAATTGAGTCAAAATGGGTAAATCTAGAGCTCGTAAATGCATTAAATGCTCCAATTGTCAAACTGTTGGACATAATAAGTCTAGTCTGTCGCAAGGATCGGTACCAAAACCAACAAAGGAAAGTAAGGTTCGAGGTAGAAAAAGGCATTGTGATGGCGTAAGGCAACATGTACTCATTTAATTGTCATTTGTATAACGATTGTTCTAGTGTGTTTACATTCTAGTTGATGTGCAAATGTATTACTTTTGTAGTGGATGGATGAAGAAGATATAAGGAAGACTATGGAACAAGAGTTTTATGATGCTCTTTATGAGCAAGAAGAAGAACACACAAATTTGGAAGAAGATGAAGAAAGCGATCCGGGTTGGATGAAGAAGCATTCAGTTTTGGAAGAGAGAGAATGTACAAAAGAATTGCGGAGGAATGGGAGCGGAAAAATGGCTCAAGATGCAGAGTATGAGGCGACTTACTATGGAGTGTCTCGTGGAAGAGTTATATCCTAGACATCCATATGTTCGGATAAAATTCACGCTCGAAAGGCACAAATTCCAGCAGTTTTCAAGGTTGTAGGCTTCTACTCTTCTAGCCATTTGTATTATCGACAATATTATGTTTGAACATGTTTTTGTTTTTTTTGTTGACTTTATAAGTTGACTAGCTTGTAAGAATTTATGTTGTCTTTACTCCTTATCTACTTGTTCAACAACCACAACTCCCTTCTACTTATATAATACATCTTAAGTCAGCAATTGTTTATCATACCTACATATTATCACCATGGATGTAGAAATTGGTTGTCAAATGGTATGCATTGACTGTTGGGTTCAAAGGGAAAACAGGTCTGGATTGACCTTTTTTGCTAGGCGTGCACCTTATAGAACTTTCATGTGGTATGTTTGTCCAGTGTGCCTTGAGATAAGGGGAAACACATCTTATACTGGTAGCGATGGTGTTACCAGGGAAAACACAACCACACAAGATAGTGGTGGATATGTGATGGGTCTACATGTTTCGCACCTCTATTGTTGGTGCATCCTTAAGCGATGATGAAGAAAGTGAACCACCTACAACCGA
The DNA here is from genome assembly GCA_022545495.1 of Chrysanthemum lavandulifolium. Taxonomy (NCBI): domain Eukaryota; kingdom Viridiplantae; phylum Streptophyta; class Magnoliopsida; order Asterales; family Asteraceae; genus Chrysanthemum; species Chrysanthemum lavandulifolium. The sequence continues at coordinate 239,226,506 of CM040244.1, read as the reverse complement.
AATAGCAAGTGTAGGCGCCCAAGTCAAACACCACGTGAAGCACCGCAAATTGAAAGACCAAATGGAGAACGCCAAGAGAAACACCGGTTGAAGCAAGCTGCAATCGAAAGACCAAATGGATCACCTACTAACGCAGTGAATTCCTAGCAAGAAATGCTATGTTGTCTTTCAGTCTAAATGTAGCTTAACTGATATGTGTGTGATTCTTTTGCTATAATAATTGAATTTTGGATACAATTTGAATCTGTTGACTTTATAAGTCAAACAAAAGAGATTTTAAATACTAACAATTATGTGTGGTTCCTCTAATAATTTGGTTTGTTGACCTTATAAGTCAAACTGGGTTTTCCCAAGCACCCACCTAAACCGGATATGCAAGTGCAAACCACAAAATGAAAACAACATTTCCAAATTATACCTACACCACCACCTAATTACACCATATGAAGCAAAATATACATGTTAACAACTATCGCTTTCAAGAACCATCATCGACCAAAAATATACATCTTCATTACATCAACAACTAAAAATAACAGTGAACTTCGATGGGAGGCTTTTATTCATGGGGAGACTTGAGGTCCTTAGGGGAAGGCACATACCACTCATTCCTATTTGTGCCGGAGCATCCCACACCGCCACAAGACCAAGTACAACTTTGGGAGGCGGAAGCCTTGGGCCTTGGAAGCTTGGGAAGTGGAACCTTTCAAATTAGTGGTCTTAGAAGACATGTTCCCACACTCATCATCAGATGTGTCTGAAATAATGATGACATCAACTTCATTTCCTTTCACGTTAGTATCTGGAAAGATAGACAAAACATAAATAATCAGAGTTGACACATTACAACTTTCTTAGCTTGTAAACATTAACTCTAAAGTCTAACCTTTCTCAGACTCTTTATTCCCATATTTTTCCACAAGTCTTCAAGTATCACATCAAGAATGTCATCTCCTATATCCCACTTATTCCATAAGTAGCCATGGCATAGTCAACCATATCGTCGAGATACCTTTAGCTTGCTATAATCCTCTTTTGACAGATTCGACACCGCTCGGTTTCACAAATAAATTGAGTTATTTATGCTCCTCCCTTAAAATAGCAATAACACAAATACAAAAACCCGACTAACCTTTCATCACTTGAGCTTTTTCGCAAATCTGCATAAATCATCAAACATTTCATCAGACATTTCATCTTCTTTTGACCAAGTATCCCCATATTTTGCCTTCACATATTTTACCATCTCATCAGTTACATCTGTACAAGTAAGCTCCTTGCATGCCATTGTTAAAGTGCGTGTGAGGGTTGTGTGAAGAAGGAGGGAAACGATCAAGATGGTATACGGTAAACCGTTTCTCAGAATTAACTAGGTTGAGTTATAAATGTGAATGGACTATAATACCCTCCAATAACTAACAGAAAAGAGACGTTGACATAGGCGTTATTGGTCAAGGGACGAATCTGGCATTTAATGGCCAATGTTTGGACCTGTGGCGATGAAAAGGGCGAGTTTCGTCCCATCGCGATCCGTCCAGCTAAGTTTAGGGACCAACGGTGTATTTTAGTCTTTTCATAATAAGTAAGTTCTGAAAGTCAAATTTTAAGCGTTCTTATTTATGGAATGTCAAGGTAGTAAAGATTTAATGACAACGAGCTAGTAAGGTTTCAAGGCTAATTTGTCTTCAAATCATTCCCATCTTCACAGTTGTATCCGAAATGGTAAGCTGCATGGCAATCTTTTACAACTTATCATGTTACATTAAGCGTCAAGTTTTTGCAATCTAAATCAATTTGCGTTGCTAACTTGTAAGCTGTCGCAGTAGAAAAAGTTGATTCTTATCAACTGCCTTTGTAGTATAAGGTCTAGAATTCAATATTACTTCCCACATTGGTAGAATGTGACAATAGTGATGCCTTTATAAATTCAAGGGGTTTGTTAATGTATCGATAAGACACACATCACTTAGATAATGGCTTATTCGATGTTTGTTATCTACGTGATTGTATGCTTGTTTTTTTGGTAAACGAAGCATGAGTTTAACTTGAGTTTAGGGTACTGTTTTGACATAATATGCAAATACGCATTCTCTGATGATAAACACACAGGGCGGACCGAGGGAGGTTCATGTCTACCAGACCAACATCCAAGCCTAAATTAACATCAATAATTTATGGTCCATTTATATTTGGTGTTAGGCTCACAATAATTCATATGCATAATTTTGTAGGGTCAATTATGTACACTTGGTTTATTGATCATAGCCTTTAACCATCTGTTAGCTGTAAAATGTTAAGACCTGCATTGCATCCATCATTATGTTGTGGTACAAGTTTTGTGTAATCACTGCTGGTATTTACTACTTTACTTTTAAAATGGATTTAGCTCTTGCTCCAAATATTTGTGGCTCGTTTATACTTGAATCTTAACAGAATGATGAACTAAAGATGATTTTTACTTGTGACGAAATATACGCTCGTTACTGACTAATACAAAAACTTTGGACATCAATGGAATTCTTCAAAATTAGTACAAATCCTTCATGAATCATATTCTTTCATTAATCATTCTTAAACAACATAAATCGCTGAAACAAGTCTAATGATAACCAGCATAAGAGCCAAATTTATCATGAAGTCTTGTATGCTGCATAAATACTTACATGATGAGCACATTTGTTAATTCATCTATACATACAAAGTATGTCACGAAATCTTGTTGCATTAATCACTAAACTATGATCCATGTCGAAGCCTTAACTGCCAAGCCTGTTTTCACGATAAAAAATTGCAACCTTTAGCTTTAATTGTGTAAAATGCAGATATATTTGAATCTGATGATGGTAATGAGTACAAAAATAACGTTAGCTTAGAATTTATACAAGGCATGTAATAGATACAATAACATTACCTTTTTTAAGGGATACATGGGAGATTTCCAGCAATGCACTTTTGAGTCCTTTTTTGGCCTGCATAGTTATTAATCATGTTACATAAGATTTAACTAATGAAGCGCATATAATTTATTAAAAAATAACGAAGAATTTAACCTTTCAGCACCGTTGCAGAACGTAAACTTTTTGCACAATCCACAGCTGACACAAGTATCAACGCTACAAGAGCAAGTTCTAGAAGACATACTTCTAGGAACAGACAAAGCAAGACTGTTATCTACTTCACTAGCTGTATAAGTGTCTAATGAACGAATCTTTTTATGATGTTTCAAGCTTCCAGGGTAACAACACGACGACTGTTTCCTTAACTCTTGACTAGAAAAGTCAACACTTAGTGCATTTCCATCACTGTTTCTTATCGTTCTTGCTGGTTCTTTTTTTTGACAAGTATGTGAACCAGCTAAACCACCATCATTGATATTTTTGGTCAAGTTAGTCTCCTTCTGGTTAGACAGCTTGTTCCTTTGGGCACATCTGAATAAGCTGAACGAGGATTTATTAGCCGGACGATAATCTGTATGGCAGATCCTGATCTCAACATTACAGCCCAATGCAGCCTGTAATGCACTTGCTATCAGTTTCCATGACTTCTCGGCTTCTGATACGTATTTTGGATGTCGGAATTCGAGTTCTACCACAGCCAATCCTAAGTACAGAAAACAATTGAATCCATTAAAATGTTTTTTTATCGTAAACCATGAAAAAAAAATTAAACAGAAACCATTGTAAGACGGAAGGAAATGGTACAAATCTCATGGATGTATGGAATATTACCTTGGTGAAAACAAACAGAAGCTAAGTTCCCCTTTCTTTGAAGAAAGTTACTAAGTGAAACAGATTTGCATATTTCTAAAGCTCTATTCCATATTGACTCAAGTGCCACTTTATCTTTGAGTTTCTCTGATTCGCATCCGCTATTTTGGCCACATTGAGACACCACTAGATATTTTAAGCTCTCATCAGCAGAAGCACCGCTACCTACAGATTTTTGCAACATGCTATACTTAATTTGACTGCTTATTTAATTGAGGTGTGATTAAAAGTGGTGAAAGTATTTGTACCTCTTGGTTGTATTGATCTTACACACAAACTTGAATCGTTTGCATTAAAGGATGGTGCAGAGCTCAACTGTAATAAAGCAACAGTGAGCCATGTTGTTTGGTTTTTAGATGCTCTAAGTTGTTTCTCGGTTTCGGATAGTATTTTCAAAGCGTTGTTAAGTTGCTGCAAATCGGCTTCAGCTAAGAAAACCAGAAAAAGTAATGAGTATATGATCACTTGCATGAGTAAAATGTAACTGAATATACATGAGTACAAATACTCACAAGTATGTCTTTCAAAGAACTGTTTCTTAACCTCGGAAGCACCTTCCTGAAATTTCCCGGAAAGAATATCCATGATTAAATTTGCTAACTGTGATATCAGTTGCATAGGGTCGATTCTTGATCTCATTAGCTCTCGGGCCCTTTTAACTGTATTTGAAGTGTCGGATGACAAAGCCATAGCGAGTAACTCAAATAACTCTTCATCGGAAACAATACCAATCTGCATAAAATGTTACAACAAGAATTTAATATCTACCAAATAACAGTAAAGAGAAAAGAGCACGAGCAAAAAATGTCGAATCACTCACTAATTCATATGTCAGTGGAGCGGTTATTCTTTTCCTAGCAAAGTCAATTGCTCTAAAGTCATCTCTGCATCTAGAAGAGATCCGTTAGATCTCGTAGCAATGAAATCTAAAGCATCTCGGTCATAATCGAAGCCTTCTTCTGAACAAATTTTCTCTAATCTATTAACAATATCCGCCTGATTAATCTTCAAAAAATGGAATCTTTGGAACACCGGTACTGCTGTCCTCGGGATCTTGCTAAGATCAGGAGTGATCATTATAAAAACAATGTGACGAGACACTTGTTCAAGAACATTCACAAGATTCGCCCATGTGGAGCCTTGCATTAGCTGACATTCATTGATTATGAAAACTTTATAATGAGAAGAAACTGGCGGTAGCATAGCGCTCTTTATAAGGTACCTAAGATTTTCAGACTGATTTATACCAACTGAATCAACCTCCTTAACATCTCGACTCCTTCCGGCAAAGAATAATGTGCATTCTTGGCAATCACCACATGGTTTTTTCTTCTCGGCTGATAAACAATTCAAAGCAGCTGCAAAAACTCTTGCTGCAGACGTTTTACCAGTACCTTGGGGACCATGAAAGAGATAAAAAGATGTAATCTTTTGACTCGATATTGTAGCCAACAGAGACTTCAACACCACATTTTGTCCCACTAATTCATCAAACGACTTTGGTCTATATTTCTGACTGAGACACCTTGGACTCTCGGAAAATGGAGTAGTTTCATTACCATAGTGTTTAGAAACACCAAGTTCCTGAAATGTAGGAGTACTTGACCAACAAGAACCCATACCACAACCACCATTATCAGTATCTTGATGATCATCGTCGTTATTTTCATATAAGGGTATCCCGGAACTCGACCCTCCATATGAAGCATCACTTATCGATAAACATGGACTACTTACACAACTAATGATATCACCTGCTACAACTTTAGATGATTTATACTGTTTCCTATGCTTTGACCTTTTATATTCATTACGGTCTCTTCTTTCTGCCTCAAGGAACACCTCAATCGATTCATTGCATGAATCCGCACCTTCCATATAATCACGTGTAGGCATCATGCACGGTAAATCACTGTAGTTATCACAGTATCTTTTGCTCAAAGACTTGTTTTCACATATAACCGGTTGACTTGCTTGAAGTAAACCTGATTGATCGGTTTTCTTAGACAATCTCAACTTAGGTTTATGTGTAGTTTGGCCACGATACGTCTCCCAGTTGACAAAACTATCCTCCGTCTGCCCGAATAACCCTAAATCGTTTTGTTCATCATTTACTTGCTCAAGCACAACCTCGTTCCTAGAATTTGTTTCCCAATTCAAGTTGTCGACAAAACCAGATAATCTGCTTAGTGAGTTGGTGTCGGGGTCTCTAAGCGATCTTACTCTACGCAGAGCTATCAATGTTTTCGAGATGGGAAGGTCAACAGAATGTCGACGCCCATCCATTATCTTTAAATTTATTCAGTTTATTTACCAAAAATTGATCAGCCCACTCAAAATCACTTGCAGGCCTGAAAAGGGGTGAAAACATTATCATACAGCTTAATGCTATAAAAAAAATCTTTTCATATTTTTTTTCTTAAGGGGTGTTTGGGATTATTTACTAAAACTGGCTATTTGCTTATTTGTTTCTGCATACAAGTTATGTATCCAAAACAGCTTAATGACAGTCCAATAATCAGATAAGCAATGCCACAGTCAAAACTGCTTCTTTTTTGTATCAAAACATACTAAACAGATATGCAGATGTACTACTAGTAGTTTTCTGATTAGCATATCAAATAAGCAATGAAACCAAAAAAACTGCTTATTCTTGGTATCAAAACACAGTGTGGTACTAATTTCCAGATTAGCAGTTAATAAACTCGTAAACTTCTTATATGCTATGTGACGACGTATATGGTCCATCGGTCCAATAACCGAAGGATTCAATATCCTACCGACAGGCTATCACCACCGAAGAGATCGTTGACCGACAGTCGCTGGCATTTAGCCTGGATACAATTCGTCTCATTCTCCTGGTGACGCCAGAGACAGTGTCAGTCCTGACAACACCAACGGTCCCATGAAGTACGACAGCCTCAGGGACAAAATATGATAATTTTTAGAAACTACACTAAAAAATTGGTCCTTTGGGGGGGGGGGGGGGAATTACAAAAATAGCCGAAACTTTTTAAAAATTTACACCGCAAATTTTTTCGCCGGTGGGTCACATGACCCCCGGGACCCCTTTATCTCCGCCACTGAATTGCTATGTGTCAAAAGTCAAAACCCAATAACAAAATGAACAAATATAATCAGCAATCCCAAACAACCCTTATTACCACAACATCAGAAACCCCCTTTATTATTTAGAATGCTATAAACACGATTACAAAACACATCCATTATTATACAAAAATAGCAAAATGTGGGTGAGTGGGTTACCTTTATAACAGCAGCAGAAAATGTAGTAAAAAATAAAGTCACATTCCTTTCTTCACTCACCTGCAACAAACACATAAAACCATAGAAAAAAACAACCCATTAACAAATGACATACTCCAATTTCAACTTATGTAGTAATTTTTAACTAACTTGAAAATGCAGCTTCACGGTGCTCAAAAATAGAAGAAGACTTTAAGGATAGTAATACAAACAAACAAACAATGTACTGAAAGACAAATTATAAACTATTTGTTTAAACCAAACACACGTACCTTGAACAAAAATAAGCGAATATTACGGTATATTGAAGACTTTTATAACCTTTTATAAAGAAAAAAATAACCAAAGCCTAGAACAAAGATATACTAGTAATGTTGGTGGTGATATTTGAGGTGAAAATAAATGTGAGAAAGTAGTAGTAATAAATGTAGTTAATATTAATGAAAAAGAGGTGGTGGTGGTAGTGTAGTGTAGTGTGATTTATACGCCATTGTTTGTTTCTAGTCTGACACTTTTTTTTTTTTTTTTTCTCTCTCTAGATATCTGAAACAAGAATTAGTTGGTTTTGTGTTTTTTTTTTTTTAAATAAATTAATAATTTAATGTTGTTGTTGTTGCAGCGGATCAACAGTGTGAGTGGATGGTAACATGTGGAGATTCAATTGTACTTTTTCCTCCCTCCAAAAATATTTACTACGGAGTACTATTTTCATTAAATTAAATTAAAATGATATTACTACAAAGTACAAACTCTTACAAAAGTGGTGGTCAGCATTTTTGGTTCATGACACTATTTTTTCTCGTGGAGCCAAAACATCATTTCCTAAAACGACAATTATCCTCCCAAGTTGTAAACATAATTTGATTAAGTTGGTGCATTATGAGTTATAGATTTGATCCAATTACCAAATTAAAAGTTTTTTCGATTTGAGCCATTGATCAAATCCAACGATTCATATTCCAACTGGAATAATTAACTCGAGAGGATCCCCACCCTTCCTAAAGGGAAAGTGGTCACCTGTCGCATCACTACCCAAATTGTCACATCATATATCCAATAAAACCCTCCAACTCAAAACTATCAATTCTGCCCTAACACTACCTAAAGTGGAGAGTGGTCTCAATTTTTTTTCTATATATTTTAATACATAAAATCACATACTACGTCTGATATTAAAATAAAAGCATACCATTTGCAACAATGTATATCATAAAAATGTGGTTGACATAAAAGAAGTTTGTGTGAAAGGAACAAGATATAAAATTAAGAAAAATTAAAATAAAATCATATATATAGTCTTCTTGACATAAACCAAAATTGTTTAAACAAAATTATTCAAGTCCATCAAAATCCAAACCAAAAATCTAAAAACCAAGAAACCAACAATTATGCTATATATTTAAAAGGTAGAATTGTTGTTTGGTGATGAACAGTTTAGCGGTTTGCCTTTTGACTACCGAGATGCATCCGATCTATGTTTTAACGGACCATATTTGTTACACGACCGCTCACTCTTGTAGAATGAACAGATGGCCTTTTGGTTCTATATATTTTACCATTTTACAAAACTCGGATAAACACAACACACACGAATACAATCCTAGAAACATCCGAACTCTCATTCATCTCCTATACCGGCCTCCATCTAACCATCATCATCACCATCTTTAATTAGATTCATTATATTATATCTATATACTAAATGTTGATCACTATGAACTCAAAGTCACCGGATTGGTTATTGGTTCATGATTTTCGGTTATAATTTTCTTCTGATTTTTCTTATTAGGTAAGATTAATATCTCGATAATCAACTGATTTGAATGTTCCTTTTTCTTTACTCTCTCAAATCATTCTTAAGAGACGAAGCGGATAACTCATCAAGCTTCTCTACTATAATCGATTTCCTCAATCATCTCATTTTGAGGTGGCACTAATTATACTCTATTTTTTTAATCTATTTGTGTTATAAATATGTTTAACATTGTTTTTTAGGTGATGTCGATGTGATGTTGGTGGTGGAATTGGCGAGATTATATCGATTTCAAAAGGAGGTGAGGATGTGGTTGCTTCGTTGGTGTGGTTATCGAGCTTTGTAAGTATCGCTTTATCCAATTGGTTCGGTTTCTATGTTTGTTACTGAGATGAATACATTTGTAATCTGTCAAACCAAAAAATATACTAGAAGCATTTTTTTTCAAGCTTCTCGATCCGTATCTTGATTGTTTGCCTTACAGTGAGAAGCTCATGAGTGGTGAGATTGTTGCAAGTTGTCTTAAAGAACCGAAAGTAAACAAATCAAAAGAATGCCAAAACATTTGAAGATGATATATAAAGGAGAAAGTAGATCAATCCTTAGCTTCTATTTTGACTTGATCCATCTTCTTCTATCCTCTTTTGGCTTCTTGATCGAGTTCAACGTACTCATCCAAGTCAATGATTATACGCTTGCCATTTCCAGCACTTCCTGAATCACCACCAACGGTCATATTTTTGCTCCTCACCGCTCGGCTTCCCAAGCCGACTTCTTCACCGATTTGCCCTAACCGATAGGGTGGGGGCGGTGTTACCGATCTACCCGATCGACACCGACCCCCAACCCGCTTCCACTCCCTCCCCTCTTAGAGCACTAGGTACCCCGAAGCTATCCCATTGGTGTCATGAGATAAAATGCTGTCACATCAGCACCTTTTCTCATAACACCGAGTTCACCACGACACCAAAAATATCCATCCTCCTATGACACCGCTTTTAATGTCGTGCACCCCTTAGACCCCACATTTTTAAATATCATATATAGCCCAAAACAACCTTATACCACTTAAAACTAATTTTTATCATTAACCAAAAAATTAGTTAACATCATTCGATATAATTTGTTAACAAAACTTGACACATGTAATGATGTAAACCTTATAAATAAAATTCCACCCAATCTTAAATGAAGTAAAATCACCCACTCCTGGATACAACATAACCCTAATAAGATTTTTACCTAATTTATCTCACTTTGTATGCCTCATCCTTAATTCATCTCACAAAACATAACGTAGCCTCCCAAAAAAATCTTCATTTACTTCCTCCCAAACGTATCCATCCATCCTTTTGACTCTCCATTGTTTCCAAGCTATGAACTTACGTCATATCTTTCAGTTCTATTTTCAAACCATCAGATAATCACATAAAAGAGAAAGAAAAAAAAATTTGAAAGACGGGACCATTTGACGGGAAAACGCGAGCCACGGTATGCAGGTGACGCCGTCGCGTTTTCCGAGACCATCTCGGCTGGTCATGACGGCTCAAGACGCGAAAACACGAGCCGCGGTAACGTGGTGGCGCCGTCACGTTGCGGGGGAAAACGCCACTAATAACGCAGGGTACCTAGGCCTCTAATACAAAAATAGTGTCATATAGTAGAAATTGTGGCATGGGTCCACATATACTCAACTGAAAAAACACAAAAAAGGAAAAAAAAAATGATCAAGAAACGATGGCACGAAGTCAAATATGATTTGTTGTGCCGTCAAGTATAGCTAGAGCCAACAGCCACCGTACCGAGGCATCTAAGGATTATCATTATCTAAAATATAATGTTTTGTCTAGTTAAATACGCGGTTATTCTACCATTTTAAAATTTCGACGAAAAACAAACATTAAAAAAAAAACATAATTATTACTGTTTTTTTTCTCTTTTACTTTTTGCAAAATGACAGTTTTACTTTTAACTAATTAATTAATGTATTATTTAAATTTTGTAATACTAATTTTAACCAAATGTAATATGTTAAATTTGACAAAACTTTCATATCTATTTTTAGTAGTTGGCAATTAAATTGAAATATAACTAAAAAACGTGGATTTTTAATTTGGGACGGAAGAGTATACTCCCTCCGTCTCATAAAAATATGCCCACCTTATTATTTATGTTTGTTTCAAAATAAGTGTCAGGTTTTATATATGGAATGATAATATGACTAATTCTTGATTTTTTTATTTTACCTTTATAATTAAAACTTGCATTAATTACTCATTAATTACACATATTATAATTTGTTCATCTTTTGTTTGTTGACACTCTTTTTGAAACGAAAGAAGTATAATTTATGAACTTTTCAATAAAGGATTTAAATTACGGAAGAAACATTTATTATGTGCACCCTTGTTAACGTTGATGACTTATTTTTTTAAAATACTTAGAAATGATATCACTTGGTAATGTCTTAATGATTATGTTGAATATCTTTTGAAACGAACTTTATTTTGGATGCTAAAGTTTAAGCGGTTAAATAATGTATAAAGTTTTATTTGGGGATGAGAAATTATAATGTATGCGGTAAAATTGAAGTATCTTTTGTAAATGTGTGAGACTGTTTTTCTAACAATCTTGAATGTGTATTTAGCGAGATTTAAATTTTAGACCTATTATGAGAAAGTTAGATGTTAACATAATGTTATTTGGTGATGGTTGCTAAAATTGACATATTCATATAAGTTTTCATATCTTTGTTGGTCGGTTTTGAAATAGTTTGTTGTAAAGAGAACTAGTTATATATCCGTGCACGTCGTGGTTTTGACATAAATTTTACTTAACGTCTTTTGATATAAGTACAAGTAGAGGTGTATGAGTTGAAAAACCCCCATCTCTTTTGAAGATAGATGCGAGGGTTCGATCCTCACTTTTTGCAAAAAGGTCGGAGGTTCACTGGAAGCAGCTTCTCTAACTTCGGGTAGGGGAAAGCTTGTCTACATCATCTTCTTCATACCTTGTGGACGATGGGATTGGGTACCATTGATTTTTTGATTTTTATGTTTTGATATAAGTCACGATACATCTAAATTTTAATTACTTGTGTATACAAATTGTATATTATCTTCTTTTAATAATAGAATTGGTTAAGAATGTAAATTTATATATGTAAGTTTTTATGGCATAATAAAGCCTGTCCAGATGCATATACAGAGTTGTTCAATAAGATTTCCATAACATTATGTATAATCTTTTAGGTATAGTACACATGCATGCTCGTGTTTTACATAAAATTTCAATATATATTAATATCGATTAATATTTTGCATAGTTTTTGTCGACGAAGAATTTGACTTTAACTAATGAGATTGGTATTGTTTAAATTAAATTGATATTATATTTTGATATTATAAGTGTTTAGCACATAATAACACTTAAAATGCTTTTATGAATATCTATTTAAATTTTAATAATTACATACGTCGTTGTTATATGCACATAAGCGTGTATATGTTCTCATCTCACAATAACATTTGGGATCGTACTTTCATTTATTGTAATAACGATATAACTTTTTTTAAACTCGTATGCATGTTACATTTATAAAGAGAAATAACATCAAACCATAACACAAGGTGGCGAATAAGGTGAAATTCTAGAGAGAAAGTTAGAGGTTTAGGGAACTTAGTGAGAGAAAGTGAAAGATATTATTATGAGCTCCAACTCTCTACCTTGGAAGGTAGAGTATTTATAGTCTTACATAACTCGCCACACTTTGGGGTGTGGATCGGGCATCTGATGGGTAAAGACCCGTCCGTCCTCCACGGTGTTACTTAACTAAATTACTACTTAACTTAAAGAACTACGACTACGAGCTTTCTAACGATTACATATACTTGAGGTGACCGACTCTTTAATCTGGAATTTCTAATTCTAACAATCTCCCCAAGGAGGTCACCTCAATTATACACCAAAATTACATTGAATGCAAATAGATATTACATTAACAGTTGATCTTGCATTCTTGATGTAGTCCTTTGCTCATAAGCTCGTAGTCATTGATTCTTCACATTGCATGTTTGGTTATTCCAAGTGGAGGTCTTTTCTTGATCCACGTGATGATAAGTTTGAGCCATCTTTGGAGATCATCGACTATCAACAATCTACGAGACATTCATTGTGGTGTTGTGACTTTAGGACCGACATGCTCACATTACGGATCATGATATCTTCTCATCGAGTAGCGGAAGCATTTGTTGAATCACGATATTGGCGGCGTGGCGAAGCATGGAGTGAAAATATCGAGTCATTGATGCACTAATCATGATTTCTTTAGAGATGAATGTGTTAAGTGAGCATGCGGTGTGGATTGACCGCTTCATTACGATCATTACAAGCGTCGGGCGATACTGCATACAGCGATTAGCAACAAATCGCCGAAAGTGTCTTTGATCACTTCGATGAATTGAGTACACGCCCGGGTTCCCGTTGATCGATACAAATCTTGCTGTGATCGGTAGGATTCTAAGAATCTCCTTGACGAGGGTTTCGCGGTTGTTCTAGTTGTTCTCAAACCGGAACATCTCAAAGAAGACAACGGGGTGAGTGAACCGTGAATATTAAGTCCAGCGATTGATGAAAAGAGATTTGAAAAACAATCGTGTATTGCTCAATAGAAATTGTTTTTGCAATACAACGAAGGTTTTATTGAAAATCAATTATCAATCATAAAAATACCTTTTGGTTTGAAAAATGAGTACACGATCGATGTGCTAAAGAAAAGAGTTTATAAGCACAAAGACCGGTTTTCAAAGGTATCCGTCAATCCACACACGAACTAGGTTTGATTCAAGAGATTGAATCGCCCCATTGTTTACATTCGGTTGTCACATGGTTGATCTATAAAATAGATCTCACATGCCACCTACCGAGGAGCTTGTTAGATGTTGGCTCGAGGCTTTCCATCTTCATTGTGAATATGTAAACATATCACTCGGATGTTACAGCAATACCACAAGGATAATGCGTGGGACTCGAGTTATAATCTCTCTTTCCACATTGTGTGAAGCAGAGAGTCTTCATTGAAAGTGTCCTAATGAGATTTATTGATGATCTCGTGGCTCTAGACTCAATTTGTGCATATTTGGATCCTATAGCGGAGACTAGGGAGAGGTCTCCTTCTTGATATCAACCATCTCTAAGAGAAAGTCGATAGATAATGTCGGTTCCCGTGAGAATGAAACAAGCCCTTTTAAGAGGAACTTGAGTGGTTTGGAAAGTTGAAGTGCGGTCGTCCTTTGGGTCCATGACGTCTTGTCTTCAATACCGATGTTACCATCGGTAGCATATGAATTGAACCGGTTTACGCCTAAGGTTGAATTAAAGGAGGGCTATTTGTTTTCACCCTATTTTCATTCAATTCTTTTAATTCTTCAACCCTTGATTGCTTACGAGACTTCATAGCTAGAACCTTGTTGGGTTTATTCGATACTAGCTCGGTCTTAGTCCGCACTCTTCCCATATCTCATTTTCTCCTTTTAACATCATACCTAAGGACTTCTACACTAACTAGTGGATTGTCCTGGGTAGATCCCTCAGGTTACGGCGGATCATGGGAACACATACCTAACCTTATCATCCTTATATCACCGTACATGAAGTAAAGTTGGTCGGTCTATTTGGTATTGTTCATACGCCAATGGATCAATTGAAAACCATTTGAAAATCAATTCAAATACTTGTGATATATTATCAAAGCTTTTGTACACGAATTGTTTTTGATATTTTAGAGCGAGAACTCCCCTCAACATGTGCATCAAGTATTGAAAAATGTTTTGCACACGGAGGCAAGAGAAAGAATTTACTTCTTTTGATTACCATTTTCTAAAGATATCAACATCGCTTCCTCAACGGATCAAGTAAATATGGTATTTACGGGAAGGATGAGGTTTCCATAAATTTAAATCCCCTCCTCATATATGTGCCTCGAGGTTTGAAAAGAGTTTTGCACATACTAGAGGAACACACGATGGGATAAATGATCACGTTTTAAATCAAAGGTTTTAAGATAGATGCTCCCCTCAACATGTGCATTGAAAAATTGAAATCGTTTGTCACATGTGGGCGGGATAGCATGTACATCTATTGTAACCATTTACCTAATTATCGGTTTAACTCCAATTTAAATCACATTCTCCCCGATCACAATTATCAAATCATTTGAAATTTGTGATCTCGTATAATTAAATTGATTTTGAAAGCTTTTAAGGAGAATTGTGACTAGATTGTGAAAGTGTTTTAAGCGATACGGATCGGATTTTGAGACTTTAAACTCCATTTATAAAACATGCATGTGTATCTTATGAAAACAATCGATGCCAAATAACTTTTTAATTTAATTGAAATCATTCTCCCCTCAATCAATAGCGTGGGTTGTTGATTGAGAGATAAGATTTTGACAAATAAGTCACGATGATTATCAAAAATAGAATCAGAGTTATTTTGCAAAGCATTTGGTTTTCGGCGAGATAGGAGTTTATAGAATCGAGCATAGGATTTGAAAACATGGTTAAACATGGCTCTGTTCTTTCTTTAAAAGCGGGTTATTGCACGAAAATGACAATAAACCATTTCTCTTTCTCCCAAAAAATATTTTTTTTTTTTTTTTTTTTTTTTTTTTTTTTTTTTTTTTTTTAAAATTGAACAACATCTAAAGACCCGTGTCATTCTTTGAATGACAACACAAAATCCGTAGATATTATCGAGCAGAGAGAAACATGACAAAATGACAATATTTTTTTTTTTTTTTTTTTTTTTTTTTTTTTTTTTCGAAGATTTTTGATTTTGATTTTTATGGATTTTGAAAGATTTAAAATATTCTATTTGATTTTGAAGGTTTTATAATTTTGTATTTTGTTTTCAAAAAATATTTCTGAAAATAGATGAAGATAGACCTTTACTCCTCGTCTTCCTCACGAAGGCGTTTGAGAGTTCGGTTGAAGACTTTTCAAACCAAGGCGTGGAAGAATAAACTCAAGCGTTCTCTTGGAAGAGCTTTGGTGAAGATGTCCATTAGCGATATTCGGACCTCACAAAATATAGTTCCACCACACTTTTCCACATTTCACGATGAAATGATGTCGAATGTCGATATGCTTTGCTCTAGAGTGTTGAGCGTTGTTGCATGAGAGAGCAATAGCACTTTTATTATCACGATCTGGAGGGATTTGTTGAATTCAAAGCCATAGTCGGATAATTGAGATCTCATCCATAAGATTTGAGCACAACAAGATGACATGGCTATGTATTCGACCTCTGTAGAGGAAATAGAAGTACTCATTTGCTTCTTTGAAGACCAACTCACAAGCTTATCACCCAAAAGCGAGCACCTCTGACGTGCTTGACGTGTATCTTGACAACTGCATGATCGGCATACGCATAGGCCGTTAGTGACATACCGGTGTCCTTGGTACCATAGTCCCATATTGATGGTTCCTTGGAATACCGAAGACCCGTTTAAGCGCTTCAAGGTGCTTTTTAGTAGGCAGCACGGTATCTAGCACACATGCATCTGAGAGAACAAGATGTACGGTCTACTAGCGGTGAGATACATCGGGGATCCAATCATACTCCTATATTTCGTTTGGTCGATCATGATCCACGAGAGGTCCTCATCTAGTTTGGTTCGGTCGATCATGGGGGTGTCAGCGGGGTCACTTGAATCAAATCAAATTTCTTTAAAATCTCATTGCATATTTAGATTGATTAATGAAAATGCCTCAGGGACTTTGTGAAATTTGTAATCCTAAGAAAAATGACATTTGTCCCATCATTGACATTTGAAACTTTGAACTCATTTCATTTGAAAAGCGATCACATTCCATTGGGTCGGTCGAGGCAAAATAATATCATCAACATAAATTTGAACATGAATCAAATGTTTGCACGACTTCACGGTGAACAATGTAGGATCATTGCTCCTTTGATGAATCCGGTTGATAGAAGAAACTTAGGCGATGTATCATACCATGCCCTTGGAGCTTGCTTTAAACCGTAAAGAGCCTTCTTGAAGCAGTGGCGTGAGTAGGATGCTCTTGATTCACAAATCCTTGAGGTTGGGCGGCGTGAGCGACTTCTTTAAGATCTCCGTTTAGAAATGCCGTCTTTACATCCATCGATAAACCACCATGTTCTTGCTAGCGACGTTAGCGAGAAAGATCACGATGGCCTCGATTGAACAAGCTGGAGCAAAAGATTCTTCAAAGTCTATACCCTCCTCTTGGCGATATCCTTTAGCAACTAATCGAGCCTTGTTCTTGACACATCACCATGCTCATCAAGTTTTACTTTGAAGATCCATTTAAGAGCTATAATCATAGCACGATCTGGGGCGGTACTAACTCCCGTACATCAAGTCGATCAAACTCATGAATTTCATCTTGCATAGCATTGAACCGACTATCTTCATTCATAGCGGTTTAACATCTTTTGGTTCGATCTTAGATGTCTGAGTTGAAGAAGCACCATAAGGCATCGGTTGCGAGTTGCTTCGGGTTGATCTGAGGCGGGAGGGATTACCAATGATGTTGTCTAATGGATGATCGTGAGTCCATTTTACGAGGTGTTCATGTGGCATTTGTTGAGGCGAGGTAGGCGAGTCGATGTCTCACGAAGAAGATGGTTCTGCGATGATTCGGGAGTAGCAAATATGTTTTCAAATGGAGCATCTTGAGGTTGCAAAGGATTAACTTCATCATTGATGCGAAACATTTCCATGATGTACATTTGAAGAATGATGATTTGTTGATGATCTTGAAGGATCGGACGGTGCTTCTTGACTTCTGAGATATTGGCGATGGATTGACTTCATTCACTGGAATCGAGCATCCTCATTGTAGGGATCGAGTTCCTCATTAGTAGTAGACTCATACAGTTCATCAAACATTGGATCAAACAATTTCTTTACATCATCTTGGATGGAGGTACATATGGTGTTTCTTGAGAGGAGTTTGGAACAAGGGATGAACCAATAGGGTTTGTTATGAAGTGCGGGTCTGGTTGGGTGTCCGAGGAGCCATTTGACGGTCGACTCATCAAGCGTAGCGTGAATTGTTTCCATGATATTTGGGTTCTTTTGTTGTAGATTCGGTATCCCTTTTGTTTGGTGCATATCCTACAAATACTCCAATGTCGACTTTAGCCCTAAGTTTGCCCAAGTCTTGACCTTCATTAGTTGGATAGCACAAGGCACCAAATACGAAGGAAAGATAGATTAGGTTTTACTGTTGTGGACAAGTTCATATGGAGTTTTCCATGAATGGTGTGAATCGGGGAGCGATTTTGTGTGTAGCATGCGGTGGCAATTGCTTGACCCGGAGAAACATTGGAACCTTTGAGTAGATCGGCATTGTTCTAGCGGCTTCAACAAAATGCGATTTAGTCTTTCAACTACACCGTTACATTGAGGGGTTCGTGGAACACTTCTTTGATGGTGATTCAACGCTTTCATAGAATTCACTCGGTTGTTTGTTGACAAACTCGGTTCCATTATGCATTACGATAATTACGGCGGTTTTGTTTAGTCTAACTGCAATTTGTTTGATGAGTTTGATGATGATATCGGGAGTTTCATCCTTTGTCCTTAAGAACTTGACCGGGTGAATCTAGAATAATCATCAACCACAACTAACATATTTCTTCCCAAAGATATTACGCACCTCATTGGTCATAAATCCATATGAATCATATGAAGAACTTACGTGACGAGTTAGTAGGTTTGGGTTTATGGGCATACTTCTTGCTTTTCCCAATTGACATCTTTGAACAAAGATGATCCTTTTCATACTTTAGTCTAGGTAAACCTACAACTAAGTCCTTTACGGAAAGATCATTGATGGTGCGAAGTTCAAGTGATTGAGGCAGCGATGCCATAACCATGACTTTGTTTTAGAAGCCTTTGATAACAAGCAGTTGGTGAAGCTCTCATCATGTCATCGATAGAGATAGTGTAAAGGTTTGAGCCACGAGTTCCTTTCAGCAGTTCCTTTCCATTAAGATCTCTAACAAAGCGGTATGTTTTACGAAGGCTACTTCTAGATCGAGAATCACGAATTGACCAGCGAGCAGTTATGACCTAAACCTTCCACATAATACACTCGGAGATGACACTATCACCAACAACATAATCTCCATAACCCATATAGCACCGAAATGATCATTACCGTCGGCGATCCGATGAATTTGCTCACGAAGTTCATGGCCGTGACGGTCTCGGTCATATGCTTGGAGCGACTGAGTCCGGTACCACGAGCGATTTGAGCGATCTGCGGTTGAACACAGACAAGAATGGATAGCGGATATTTGGGATCCCATGCAAGAATGGGTTCCATTTGGTTAGTAACAGCAGTTGGACCACCCGCATCGAAATAGAAGCATTCATATCGAGACGGTGAAGTAGTGGAATCATTGTGAATAGATGCAATACTAGTGTACGTATTAGTCCTATTCTGATGTGACCACTTCTTAAGGAATAGTTCTACCGGTGGCATCCATTTTCTAGTGGGCATTATCGATTAGTCTTATGACCAGCGGTATCAATAAAAGCCTATTACTGCTGAATGTTCTTCTGTGGGTTTCCATTGTTTTCTAACTCTCTTTCGCTTTTGCCTTTTAGCCTTTTTAGCATGAATTTTAGCATTAACAACATTAGCGGACAATTAACATCATTAGGCGAACATTAACATCACATTCATGATTAGAAGCGAATTCAAGCAATCATCGGTACAAGGTTTGCAAATAGTATCGAATTGAATTAATTACGATGCGCCTATGGCTAATACTAGAATCAACACGATTCGTTTTATTCGATTCAAACTTAAGGTTCCTAGATTGTTCTTCTCTCTTTCGGTGCACATTCTTAGCTTGAGAGGTCCTATCATTCCTTGTATTGTCTTGAGACTTTGACTGCTCCTTTAATGTCATTGATTACTCTGTAGAGGAATGGGAACATTAGTTTGTTTTACTACTCTTTGCACCACTGTTTAGATGTCTTGGGATCGAACTACATGCGGGTGCACTAAGGTTCACTTTCTTAACATTAGAGTCTTGAGATTAGTACTCCTAGAAGGCACATTTGAGTTTACTTTCCTAGTATTGCGGATCTAAAATCGAACTACTCAGCGGTGCACTCTCCTCACATTCAAACCATTGGGAATCGAGTGCATGTCATGTTTGGCCTTAGGCATTGAGCATGGAATCAAGGGTTAACTCTCTCACCTAATGTCTTTGGGCATATTGTGATCAAACATTCTAAGATTTCTTGAGATCGTTTGGCATATAGGCATGCATGTCAATTGCATTATCATGAGGTTTCTCTAGCTTATCCTCTTCAACAATCTCACGCGAGCATTCTAAGCAATCCTTAAGGGATGAGAAATATGTTTGAATGGCAAGTTTGTTGTTCCTTAGGTGAGGGGATATATGTCACGAGATAAAGCGGTTTATTACGAGTGAACCTTAGGTACAACATTCTCCGCATTGATCATTGGCATTTTCCCTTTTACGACTCTTGATTCTCAATTTCCTTTTGCAATGAAGTTATTTGTTCGTTGTTTTTTATACTGGTGACTTTTATTGATTCAAACAACTCATTGAAATGACGTTTAATCTTTTCATTTTCTTCTAGAAACTTTCGTTTTCCTTTTGTAAAGCATTTACTAGGTTTTGAAGATGAAGCGTTTGAGAATTACGAGAATCTAAAGAAGGAGGCATTTGGGAACTGTCATATTGTTCGTTTGACCCTTTAATTGAGATATTTGGACTTTCGGTTTTACGATCGTGTTACGAGCATGAATCTGTTCATCTCGTTTGTTTATTTGAAAAGCGCATCAAACTCGGAACATCGAAGATGTCTTGAAATTTGAAGTTTTGACATTTTCTTTGAGATGTTGATATTTTAGTTGTAGATTAAAATACTCAACTTCTAGTTTAGAAAAATGTTTAACCAAATTGTCATGATCATCGAGTTCAATTTTCTCATTAAGTTTAGAATTAGTTTTTCAAGCTCAATGACACGATCATGGGAGACTTTCGAGGCCCGAGATAGTTCATGAAATTTGGAAGCATTAATAGAGCAATTTGAAGCGATGAAAAAGACATCTTGAGCAACACATTCGATAATAAGATTCTCATTCAATGTATCTGATTCTTCCTCTCGATCTCATTATATTTTAATGCGCTCATAATCACTAATTTCAACTATTATTGCATCAAATTCCTTTTCCATTCCGCAATGTCGGTTTCTATCCCTTTTAAGACTCTCAAGTGATCCTTTAAAAGTTTAAAGAAGGGCATGACCTCGGTTAAATAGCATTCTTTCATTTGTTCAAAACCCTTTCACCTTGATTATGCGATGGGTGTGATCCTTTTCTTGCAAGTTTTCTCAAAATCAACAAATAGTTGAAAAATAACGTATTGGCTAATTAAGATATTGCTTTTAGTGGCAATTGTTCTAGGAACAAGATGCATTGGTGTGTTAGGAGGATACACGGTAGCTTTAGGCATTTTCTAAGGGAGGATTTGTTTCTACAATATTTTCGACTTTACTTATCTAAATCCATTTTCCGAAGACTTGTTCGAGTCAACAAAGTCTCGAGGCTTAAACTTGTTTAATGCAATCCAGTTTTCCTTCTTATAATCATGAGGAGTGATATTTATGTTCTTCTCTTTGCATTTGGGGTCATCTAGTTTTTGTTCATCCTTTCCTAGTGACTTCATCGATTTCTTATCTTCCTCGGTGCACTCAGCGCAACTAGGTTTACGCCTAGGCTTAAGAATTTCATTACCATCATAAATCACCTTATGAGCATTTCTAGCCTTTTGATTACCTCTGGATTTGGTTCCTCTACAAGGGAACACTATGCTATCGCTTAGAACTCTATGCTTAGTGATCATGTGAAGCGATCGAATGGTGTTTCCTTGTATGTACAACTTGTTTTCAAGTTTGTTTTCAAAGTTTTGATTAGAAAAATCTCTCAAGAGCTTTGATTCTTTTGCATTAAATTCTTGCTTAAGCATTTTCACATTTTCTTGAAGTTCTTGTTTTTGCTTATTTGTTTTAGAAAGTTTTCTTGCAAAGAATTTAGTTCTTGTTTCAATACTTCTTCTCTAAAATTACTTTTCTAATTCTTTATGCGCACTTGGTCATCCATTTCACCTTTCACGGTGGTCGACTCAAATTTTGCGTTGTTCATAAATGGCCACGTTCCTTATAGGCATTTAGTTCGAGATAATGGAATCATCGGGAGCACATGCGGTGAATTCATCAAAGACATAGTCATTGTTGATGAGAAGATGCATCACTAGGTACAACTTCACTTTCACTTTGTTTCACGTATTGATCATATGGGACAATATTGATATTACCGTATTTTCAATATTTGATTCAAAAGTTTCGGTTGGTTGTACTTTGTCATGCATCATTGCACATCAACATCATCATATAGCTTTAATACCTCGAGATGAGTTTGTCCTTGGATGGGCGGTTTGTGGTGAAGGCGAGATCTTGGGAGAAGCCATTGGAGAGATGCTAGCCATAAAGATTGTGTGTGCGGTGGGTCCATCATCTACATCGAATCGTATGCATCACGGTCGGCGACTTGAAAGGCGTTCGATGATTGTGACCTATCTCACGAGCAGTGCTCATCACATCGCATCATAGGTCTTGGCATTGCCCTCGGCAAGCGCAATGATTCCTCTTCATCCAGCGCTTGACACCATTGTCTGAGCTTGTGCCAACAACATCTTATCTACGAATAATCGGCGTGCGTAGGCGCTTTGGAGATGTGCGGTTCCTTGCAATGTGTCCTTCACCACCACGTTGTAGCATTTGATTGTCTTAGCTTGACCTTGGTTACCATTTCTTCCTCGATTACGGTTGCCCGCATATCCTCTACCACCCTTCCTGTTCATCTTGTCTTTCTGAGCGGTTGTACCACGATCCTTCCATCTTTAACGATAGCTTGATTATGTGGGTTAGATGCGATTCGAGGTTGTTGTTGGTTTGTGGGAGAGAATTCATGTTTTGACTAATGAGAAGAGCAAGTTGATTAATGATGTTACCCATGTTTGCATCGACATCGACTTGTTTGTCTTGAGGATCGAGGATGAGTTTGTGATTACCATTACCCAGGGTATGACTTGTGATGCTTTGGTTGTGATTCCAATGTTTGAGTAGAAAATTTGTTGAGTCATTAGGCGAACTTGTCTCACTACTGGTTGGTTTTGAGCGATTGAGAATCAACTTTTCAAACATGGCATGTCTCTCATTACGAAGGAGGAAGGCATAGAGTTGCTCATGGTT
The DNA here is from genome assembly GCA_022545495.1 of Chrysanthemum lavandulifolium. Classification (NCBI taxonomy): domain Eukaryota; kingdom Viridiplantae; phylum Streptophyta; class Magnoliopsida; order Asterales; family Asteraceae; genus Chrysanthemum; species Chrysanthemum lavandulifolium. The sequence continues at coordinate 239,203,366 of CM040244.1, read as the reverse complement.
TGTATGCTTCAATCCTTTAGTGAGTTTCACGGATGTGACAAACTTGTGCCATTCGGGATTCATGTTGTTCACAAACTTTGAGTTCGGTGAATATTAGGCATAGTCATTACGATGTTCCTCATGTCATTCACTAACTTATGAAATCTCATAGTACTCATAAACACTCTCATCGGTTTCATCTTGAAGTGCTCAAATTAAGTCATAGGTTGGGATTCTCACATTCTTCCATAGTTAATTACGAACACGAGAGAAGCATCTTAACGTTATCCCAAACGCCTTTGCATCGGTGTTATGATTGATCGACTTGTAGATGTCTTTAGGAAGACCTTGAAGAACAATGTTTGAAGCCACGATATCGCATCGAATCTCTTTTCTCCTCATTATCAAGCTCATTGTACATCTTAGGTCATCCATTCCGTGAGCAGAGTACCATCTTCATTAGTATCAAGTATGTCTCTAGTCGTCTCAACCCGATATGGTCCTTCATCAATGGATTTGAGAATGTTGACACCATTTTCCTTTCAAGGCAATACAATCGATTCGTTGAGCCCAAGAATCGTAGTCGATTCTGTCGAGCATTGGTGGGCGAGTATCGAGCCGGTGCTTGAACATCCTCGACAGCGATGGAGATGGCGGTAGGAGCGTTGGTAGACATGTTAACAGTTATACGGGATTTTATAACTCTATGATTAAGCGGGAAATAGATTCTTTCACGGGTTTTACTAAATCAAGAAAAACCGTAAACAATCACTCAAGTCGCTAGATGATAGCGTCTAACTTCGCTACCAACTAATGCACTAAGTCGCTAGAAATTAGTGCACTAAGTCGTAACCCTTAACTCGCTACGTCTAAGTCGCTAGAGTTCCAAGTGCCATGACGAGAAAAGCAAGTCGCTAAGTAGTAACTCGCTCTGGACTAATTATTAGCCAAATTTGTGCGATGATTAGCTACACAAGTCGCTAGATATGCAAGTCGCTAAAGAGCAACTCGCTCTGGACTAATTCGCTACCACAAGTCGCTAACCGTAGTGGAGATGCCACTACTTGTACTTTAACTCGCTACTGCGTCTAACTCGCTAGATTTTATAGCGTAAGTCGCTACCAAGAAAACAAGTCAGAGAGCTAATTAGCTGGCTTGAAAAACCAAATAACCTTCACTTTTCAATCCAAAACAACCCAACCAAGATGATTCAAGCTTACCAAATGAAAACCTAAACACTTTTGATGATTCTAAACATAAAAGTACCAACAAAATTCAAACTTTAACACAAGAAATCAACCAAATGATGCAAAAACCACTAAACTTTTCAAACTCAAAACCACCTAAAACCACTATAAATCCAAAGATGTGCAAGATATGATCTAACCATGGCTCTTGATACCAATTGTAAGATATAACTTTTCACATACATCAAACCATAACACAAGGTGGCGAATAAGGTGAAATTCTAGAGAGAAAGTTAGAGGTTTAGGGAACTTAGTGAGAGAAAGTGAAAGATATTATTATGAGCTCCAACTCTCTACCTTGGAAGGTAGAGAGTATTTATAGTCTTACATAACTCGCCACACTTTGGGGTTGTGGATCGGGCATCGGTGGGTAAAGACCGTCCAGTCCTCCACGGTGTTACTTAACTAAATTACTACTTAACTTAAAGAACTACGACTACGAGCTTTCTAACGATTACATATACTTGAGGTGACCGACTCTTTAATACCGGGAATTTCTAATTCCTAACAGTCGTTATTGAGCGTGGATAGAAAAGAATAAAAATAATAAAATAAAATAAACCTTTTTCAGACATTTTTAATTACTTAATCCCATAAAGATGAATAACATGAGTTGTTCGTATATGTACAATTTTATGTATTCATTTACATAACACAGTAACTCGTTATTTAATCTTGATATTTATAAATCCTTTCATATAAGTTAATTTCTTATATAATGATAATTATATTTATAAATAACAACAATATGTATGTTTTTTTATTAAGTATAAAATTTCAAGGGGTTTAAGGTGTAAGTGGTATTTATTAAATTTATAAAGTTTAAAAAAAACATAAAAAGTGATAATTCTTCTTTAAATCCATATAATCTATTTTAAAATTTAACAACTAAAGTTTTAATAACACTTCATATCTTTTTAGTTTTTTTTTCAACCAAATCGACACATTTGTTTTTATACATTTTTTTTTTCGTTAAATGAAATTTGTATGACCTTGACTAAATTGCTTCAATTTTGACTATTTATTAGCAAATGAGATAACTCCTTTATTATACATGCCAAAATTAAGCACTCCACTTGGTCCAGATTTAGTGTTCACATTTCTTTTTTGGATTGTTCCAAATTAATTGTTCATTTTCAAAAATAGATATAAAATTTAGATTGAGTTTACCATATTACCCTGATATTATTATTGCAAAAATTAAAAAAGTTATAAATTAATCAGTTAATGTTAAAACTGTCATTTTACAAAAAATAATAATGAAAAAGCTTTAGTGATTTTTTTTCTTCTAATTGTGTGTTTTTTTATCGATGTACATTATTTTGAGACAAAAGGGTATTATATAGAATTGTGTGAGCTTAGAAAAGAAAGTGGAATAATAAATGTGTCGAAATTTTCTTTGTATTTTTGTGTAGCCATGATTTCTTGACCTTTTGGCCGACTAATTACATAGTGAAATACAACGATCAACTAGTAAAAAAATTGGTATAATTTCATATTGTGACCAGTTTCATATATAGAGATCTAAAGAAAGAGTCGATCTCATGTTTTTGTTATGGTGTAATGAGATCAAGATACATTAAAGAGAATTTAAAAGTAGATGACAACCTTACCATGTTAACTTTAGTAGGATATGGTTTTTTTTGTACTTGTAATACTTTTAAAACTCATTATTGTGGTTTTTATTGTACTAGTAATACTTTTAAAACTCATTAATGTTTAATTGGTGGACATTTTTAAGTAATGTTATTGATCCAAACTTCTAAAATGACACACACTCTAATGCTACAAAACCAGATCATGGAGTATTGAATATGGATCTTTTTATGTGTAACTAATCTTAAGGCAAAAAGAAAACGCTAAATTTTCTACTAGACTATTACAATGAGGCAAACATATAGGAAATGCATTGTTGTGTTGTACCAAAAAAGTAGTGCAGTATCCTCTTTTATTTTGAAATAGAAATACAACATGTATTTTACTTTTAGGAACTAAGGCTGTACGCAGTAATGTATCTCGATCGACATACACGATTGAGTACATCTCGAGCTTCCTTCTGCTGCTAATCGATCGTGGGGGATTTTTCTTCCCACTTAGTCGTTCAGAGGATCGATATAACAAACAAACACACACACAATTTTTGTGAATAGATTGTTTATTGTTTATGGTCGCTTTCTTTGAGGCAGTATCGCGCGAAAGTCGTTGGAGAGAAAACTTACGTCTTAGGGAAAATAGATGAGATTGGCTTTGCATTCTTGAGGCGTACAAAGACAATGTTACTTATTTTCTCCATTGGTATCTTTCTTGACCCACTTTTACCGTCTATTGATAAATTAAAGATAATTTTTTTTATTGCTTTTTGTTTTTTATTTTTTGTCTTTTAATACTTTTTTCAGTTTCGTAGTTTATAATAAAATTATAAAATAAAGGGGTATTTGAATATTTTAGGAGGGATAATGCATAATTTGTCCCGTAACTACACAATGTAACGATGTATTCATTTTGATGAAAACACTTTTTATATTATTTTTTATTACTATTTTGAGATAAAAAATATGGGTAACCAAAAGTAAAAAGTACTTTTATGTCGAAACTTACCAAATAAGGATTTGTCCAGTTTATTGGTACACCGTGAGAAAAATAGTAAGTCCTAGTCGTGGCCCATGACAATGTTGGGACTTGTACATGTATTTTGTTTTTATTTTTGAGGTGTCTCAGCATGTATTTTTATAATACCCTTATAACATAAACATTTTTCACAATAAATATTTTATAACACATTATAAAAATAACCCACTCACCTATCAAATTAAAAAAAAAAAAAAAAAAAAAAAAAAAAAAAAAAAAAAAAACATATTGGGACTAGAGATGGCAGCGGGTAGAAATTTCAAAGATTGTATTTTAATTCTCGTTTAGTTTCTCTCTCATCCTATCACATATCCCCATGAAGAATACTTATACACATCCCCATCTTAGTCCCTAATAAGAAAAGGATTTTCTAACTTGTGTTATGGACGGTAGTCACATGAATCGTAAAATTTTGAGGCGCTGTATAATATTATATAATAAGTCGTTTCGTTAAGCGATATTATATATAAAGTGTAACGTTTATAAGATATAATGCGAATTAGTTATCTAAGCGTTCAACATATTACTTATTTAAGATATTTTATCATGTAAATATTTTTTCTTCGTGAAAATATGCTACTGTATAATTATTAACGGACAAATTTGGGACCCTAAACCTTGGGGGCACAGCGGTCGCTTCTTGGCACCTCAAAGACGGCCGCAGCCGTGAAGACATGGGTTTAGAAGCATTAATTAAACATAATTATTTCTTAAACTAAATTTATTTCCATGTAAAATGATGTTAAACTTGGCAAGTAAAATAATTTTTGAAAAGTAATAATATCAACTTACATTTAATTATGGTCATTTTAGTTCATTAAATGTTTTAAACATGTGTAACAACCCGCATTTTTCGAGTTACTTTTCATATTTTTGAAAAGTTACTATTCATTTTCACTATTCATCCCGTCAAATTTTTAATCCACATTCTCGTAAGATAAATTATTTTAGTAATAACCTGAGAGTTCGACCATCGTTAGATCATTTTTGCAAAAGTTATTAAGTAAACATCATTTTAAGTTTCGTTTTAGGCGGTCCACCATTTAAACATCAGCGCGATGCTTGAAAATCAACTCGACAATTTTTCTCGCATCGGATAAATTTTAGATCACTCATGATTAATTTGAGAATTTTTAAGGTTTATTATTTTTATGTTACCAAATAAAGCGTAATGAACAAAACTAAACTACGTTTAAACAATTCTACTTACATCTAGACTTAACGATTCCTGCCTTTGTGTTTCTAATATGTTTTGACACTTTTACATTTTGGAAAAGTCAAACATATTCCCTCCTCCTTTGACCATAAAGGAATTAACCTTGTACGTTCTACATTTCTGCTTCGTCGCGTAACTTTTAAACTTCACGAATAAGCGTAAAGTTATCCGCGTATGATGAAAACCACATTTTGACATCTCATATCACTTTTAGACTAATTTTAGTCTACTCTAAATAAATTCGCGGTCTTTTCCACGAAATTTCGTTCTTTTACGATAAGCTACTGAATTCAGCGTTTTTGACCGTATTTCCGACTTTAAGCGGCGTTTTGCACCCAATGAGACTTATCACCCATTTATATTTTTAGATGGAGTATAATGATGAGTCTCATCATTCTTCAAGTTTCGTATTTTAACGATACCCGGTTTCGTTTTATGGCTTGGTTGGCATTTAGCAGACGAAAACTCACTCCGTAACCAAGATAATACCAAAACTAACCACCTAAGTCATCTTATCTTCACTTGGGCGACCTAAGGGGATTCATCATTTGGTGGCAAAATCTAACCATGCTTCCTTTAGATCATTACAAGTGTCCTAACTTAACCATGGTTAATATTTAACCCAATATATGGTTAACCAAACTTACCCTCCTATAAATAGCAAGTGATATGCATCCTAAGAACCCTCATAATCTATTTTGGGTCGTTCATATCACAAATCATACATATGTTCCATCATTTGATCTATAAACTCCAAGTTTATGCAAGGAAGTTCCAAAGATCAAGCTACTACATCAAATCTCTAGCAAGTTTAAATGATCTTCTTGAGTTTAGATCCACTCAAGTCACTTAGTACTTCATCACCAACTCTTCAAGTTTGCAAGGGTGCCAAGGTGTGGAAAGCTAGCTCAATCCAAAGTCTTAAGTGATCAATCAAAGTCCTATCCTTACTAAGTTACTCCTTTCTTAAGTGAAAGCCAAAGTTGTAAGCAACTTATCACCACCATCATCTCATCTTTATTATTCATAATCTTAACTATTTCATGCTATATATATAGTTACTATGTTGATTCATGATATACATATACTCGATCACTTGTTTTAATTCACATATTGTCATAAAAGTAACAAACTAGTAAACTAGTCATATTCTACACATATGAGACCATTGAAATCGGTAACATATGGACTTTCTAACTTACATAATATGGTAGACAAGATAAAAAGGTAAACATAGCAATTTGAAACACACAAAGCGGACAAAGCGAGTCAAAAGTTATAGACAAAAAGTTAGTGAAACCTAAGCGCCAAAGCGCCATGTATAATTTGTTAAGAGTTATGCCGTTTTAAAAGTGATACTTATGGTCCGAATCATCAAAAAGTTAAAACATGAAAGTTGTCCGGAACGACGTTTTCCTTCCATATTAAGAAGCTCGGACCTTGAAAACGCATAAATAGGCCAAAATCTTTCAAAAACATAAATTGCCGTAAATATAGTCTCATAACTATACTTTTGTCACAACTAAAAGCAAACCAAGAGGCCTAATGGCCATAAGCCAAGGCCACGGCTACGGCTAAGGTCAAAGCTAAGTCTCAAGACCATGGTAGTCAAGACCAAAGTCACGGCAAGGCCATGGCTAAAGCCTTAAGGCTTGTTTACCCAAGGCAGATTAACTAAGGTGATCATATTTATGAAAACGACAAGAACTTGTAAAAACTAGATACTTATTAAAAACATGATAAACTTTATGTTATAACAATCTTCACTCAAAACATATGTTGTATCTACTAAGTGCTACAGTAGGGGAGCTTCATGGGAGGGTTTCATTTGGGTAAAAGCGTATCGACGAGTTCTTTGGTTTATGATTTAAAGTGTCCTAGCTCCTCGACGTTTATTGCATGACCTATGAATTATGATGGCCGAGCGGTAGTGCGATATCTATAAACTAAACATGTTTTCACGACTAGACCATTTCTATAAATGACATACACAAATAACATGTATTACATCATGATCAACATAGAGACGTATATAGAATGGTTTATGTTATCCTAAACATTATTCCAAACCTAAGTCGCAACATTCTATTTTAGGTTGCTCGTAGAAGTTCTCACGGCATATCCATCATTCTCATTTTACATTTGATATCATTTACTCTACGGTGAGTTCATAGCCCCACTTTCTATTACTTAATTGTTTTACAAACCCTTGGGGGGAGATACATGCTTTATTTTAAATCGAACACATTGCTTTCAAATTATACTTGAATATATTAGTTGCACTAAGTACCACTATTGCCAATCTTAAGTCCCTATTATCATGAGCCATTAATCACTTGCGAGTGAACGCAAATAATGTGGATAGATCTATCGGGAATGACAAATCCCGTTTGTGTTACCATGTCCGGTAAACAAACGCACTCTATTTGAAGATCCATAGGTTTAATGGCAAATTACCTATTAGGGCATCGGTTACTATTATATGACAGTTGTTAACGTTTTCGGTATCATGAGCTTAGTGCAATAATATCATTTTGTTTTCAACATTATGAGTGTATAACAACGTAACTCGCACAAACATTATGTGTTCAAGCGATTTCCAAAACTCTATGAATTTCACTCAACCTTTGTGTTGTGAGTTTAAGCATGTATTTCGGGTCCATAATGTCGGAAGTCGGCGGAAGAGCAAGGATCTTGAAGAAGGCTATAAATTTTATTATCATTCGAAAACCAATTTAATGTATTTTGTAAACTTGGAACCATCTGGGACCTCATTTTGTAAACTCGATATTTATATAAATCGAATGATAAATCTTTTAAAACGACTCCATTAGAGTTCGTTTTCTATTGTTATGACTGTTGTGCCATGAAGTAACACCCAGTTTGAATTTCGCTGCGTATCACGAAGTTTGGGGTGTTACAACATGTACCACCATAACACATTGTAGAAAATCCCAACATAAAAATACACAAACTCATTGAAAATATAATAAATTTAGCCCATAAAGTGTCTTAAGAAACGTACATCACTCATACTTAAGTTAGTTACATTGTTAATCCAACTTTAAAATATCGTAGATACTAAGACAACACGTATAATATAAGACTAACATGCGCTGCATGCGTATATTCAGACAAAATAAGTAATATATAGTAATTACTAATTAGTGTTTAATTGTTTATACGGTTAGTGCAAATATTACGATATTTAAATTAGACGGTCTCTTCGGTTTTAATAATGATAAACATGTAACTTGTAATACAAAACGTAAAATGAACAAGTCACTCGTTTATACAAATCATCATCTCAAAACTTAGATAATTGGATCGGGCCAAGCATACAAGACCTCTACAACATATGGGCTTAGCAAATTGGATCGGGCCAAGCAAACAAACAAGCCCACTCGGGGCTCAATAGTGATTGGCGAAATAAGGCCCATCAAGAACCAACAATGCTTCTAGAAGCTTCTAGAACTTGGAGGAAAAAGGCAAATTCAAAATTTGAATTTTGAATTTGAGCGGGAAAAAGGAAGATTCACGATTTGAATTTTGAATTTTGAAATTTGGTGCATGTTATTATCCATCCATGCATGCTATTACCCATTGGTGGGTTCATCCTTTTGTCCAAGACCTCAAGCCTATAAATACCAAGCTCTTCACCATTTATGGCTTGAGATTTTAAGTATGAAAAAACACATACATAATTTTATCATGTAATTAGATTAGGAAAATGTAATCTTAATTGTAATAAATAGATTCGGATGATGTATAAGTCTGTGGGTGGTTGTGTAGATTAGGATGGCGTGTATAGATCGGGTAGATCATGTGAAGGTTGGGTAGATCATGTAGATCGGGGAGATCGTGAGTAGATCGGGTAGATCGAGTGTAGATCATGTGGATCTTGTAGCTTGTGTGATTTGTGAAGATCGGGTAGATCGTGGGTGAGATTGGTACTAGCTAGATTAGTATTCGACATCTAGCTTAGTGTCGAAAAATAATGTAAGCGACGCGGTTTATGTGTTTAGGCCTTATAACACAAGGTTTGTTATGTTGGGCCATAAAACATAACGGGTTTGGTTGTACCCGAAGAAAAACTCGACATCTAGTTTAGTGTCAGAAAATATTGTAAGCAATGTTGTATGGTTTTCTCCGCCGAGAAGGGAGCTTGTTGATAAGTGAAGTAACTCTCGAGTTGGATACTCGGGGAGTGGAGTAGGGCGAAGAGGAGCTTCGTGACCGAACCACTATAAATCTTCGTGTCCGGTTTGCATTTTCTTTACTTATCTCTTTACTTTTTATATTTTCATTTACCGTTTTATATTTTTTATTGATTTTATGTTTGTGTGGCTTATTGCTTATATTGTGTGGTATTTATGTGTGTTTATGTTTGTTTTATGGTAATATGCTTCATTTATAGAATTCCACTATCACTAGTTGTCACAAGACTTTTTGTTGACACTTCTCATATTACGTCAAACTTGATTGGTCATTTGATACAAATGTTTTTAGTTCTTAAACGGAAATGTATTCACCCCCCCCCCCTCTACAGTTTCCACATAGACTTTTAAAGTAATTCGATCATTTATATATTACATGCATACACATTACATATCAATGCTCATAAAAAAAGATATACATATGTAAGTAAATGTTATATGGATATATATAATTTTCATATATTTATACATTAAAAAAATCAGGGTTGGATTCGTGTTCAGGGATTGATGCTATCCCCATCCCCGCCCCATACTCGTTTACAAAATTTGGGGATTCCTTATCCCCGATTAAATCAAGAATTTCCCGATCAAATCGGGTTTGGGGTTCGGGTCTCCATCGGGCACGGGTTATTTTCATCTCTAATTGGGAAGTGATAAAGATGGTTATGGGACGAATAACATGCATGCAGCTATGGGGAAGTGGTGTAGTTTGGCGGTGTCATGGGTCCCAAGAAACCCGATAACTACACCGAGGCCTCTTATTATATTACACAGATGATATTTATCGGAATGAGAAGCATAGTAGAAATAGTAATTGTTATATATAAAAGTTATGATGATTACTGTAAATATAAAACGCCCGCGCTAACCTTAGAGCATGTGCAATGACAAAAGTAAATAAAGACCATTTACTATTACAAAAAGCTTTTTGATATAGTTTTTTTGCATTGCATGACTAATTTTTGAAAACATTAAGTCTTTAAGAAAAATCTTGGTAATTAAATGAGATTTGCATTAAATGCATCAAGTTTTTATACACACTGAATGTAGAAAAGCAAACAAAATGTCGTAGAAGTATATTTGTTACCGCTACTTCACGTGAATACTCTACTGATATTTAAACCGAGTACACTAAAAAAGTTGATGTAAAATCTATAATAGTACTCACTTCAAACATGTTTATTATTATTCTTATAAGAGCACAAGGTGTCACGACAAGCATCACCCTCTTCATCAGTGCTACCTCAGCGCCGCATCAGCATCCCACTTCTCCACAACTAACCACAACAAACCACAACAAACCCCCCCTCCCCCCAACACTCATAACAAACCTCAACCTCTTCATTTTGAGGCCCACCATTACTACTTTATTTTATTTTTTCAAATTTTCATATAAACTAAATTTATTTATTAAAATAAAAATACAAAACAATATATTTAAAAAAAAGTTATAAATTAAAAAAATAAAAAAAAGAAAAAAAAAAGAAAAAAGAATGTAAACAAAGAGGCTGTGTGAATCACTATTTTCCCAACCTCTCTTTTATTATCCACTAAAAAAAAAACGAGTCAACTTAAAACGAGTCATCTATTTGCTTTCCATCTACAAATACGAGTCATCTTCATCTCCTTGCTTTCCATCTACCATTTCCATCTTCAGGTTGAAGAACTTGAAGGTAACAAATTTCGTTTGGTTTGTCAGAGTTTTACTTCGCTGTGGTGATGACGAACAACTTCACGGCGAGGGACGGCGAAGCACCCCGATGTGGCGGCGGCCCACGACGAAGTGCCACATAGGACCACGGCGAGCCACAACGGCCCGACACCTTCCCCTCTAAGTATACCGATGTTATTTGACTAGGTATAGTGGTGATCTCATTTACATTTTTTACTTCACTATTAAGATCATTATAAAACAAGTGTAATAATATTATGGGCAAATGGCATAAAAAGGTACTAAAGTTAGGGTGCATATTCAATCAAGACATTATTCTTTTTTTCTTGCACAAAAAAGTTGCCAACAAATATTTTTGGCGGATTTGGTTTTTTACTAACTTCCGTTAACCCACTTCGTTAGTAAATTACATATTTGGTCCTTGATTTTGTAGAGTCATTTTATGCACCATCCCTCCTCCTCCACCGTCCACCACCACCCTCCTCCTACACCAACACCGTCTGCCACCATCACCTGCCAACACCACCCGCCACCACTACCGCCGTCCACCACCACCACCACCACCAGGAATGAACCAAACTATCAAAGCAACGATTAATTACCAATATAAACATACCAAATTGGTCTAGACAAAAGCCAAGAAATCATAAGAATTAACAATTTATAATCAAAGTAAACTGACGCGTATAGAATCAGACTAATCAGTATGAAACATTGTTTATTAGATCAAATTAAAAAAAAATTATGAAAACTTTTTGAACCAAATCTTTTGAATAAGCAATTTCAACTGCTTATACAAAACAATCTGTTAACAAATGAACAAACAAACACCCCTTAACAGCTTATTGGTAAACTAAAACTATAAAATAAGCAATATAAACCAATGATTGAGCAACACAATTGTAAACTTGTAAACTAAGATTATGCCATAAAAAATCAGCTATTTGGACAGCAAAGACTAACTAATAATGGGAAGAAAAGCAGTTAGACAATAAGCTTATCTAGGGGGATCCTAAGTTACTAAAAGGAGGCAATAAGCAATAAAAGGACTATAAATAGCAAAACTAAGCTAAAAAATGAATCTATCCTACCCTAAGTATACTAGATGTTGGTGTCAGTTGCCCAACAACAGGGTAAAGATAATCAACAAGCTGCTCGTGAGAAACAAACAACAAGGTCGTGATATGAGATACCACTAGGTGGTTCTGGGATATCGCTTGGAATCGTGTGATCACTTTCCAAAGTAAACTATTAGACCCTAATGCACGGGTATCATGAATATCTACTTGGGATAAGACCAAATGCAGTTAGAGAATTAGGCACAATTCTATAACCCTTTCGCTAATAAGTGTTTACGTTTTATGTGTGTCCTTCATGCATAATCAGATCTCCTATTTATAGGAGTTTACTCTAAGCTAATCAAATGGAATTATGAATATTAATCGGCCCATTAATAGCCTCATAATTATCCCCATTATAGCCGTTAGTGGTTACATGACCAATTAAGCGTGGTCATTAAGCGGTTAAGCGCCACTTGAATAGGTCAAAACCGTTACAAGCGGTACTTTCATCGGTGCTTTCATAGTGCTATCGGTGGATACCTTTGCTTGATGGAATCCACAAGCTTGATGGAATCCACAAGTTTCGGTGGAAACACCGCTATCGATGGAAACACGCTTGTCGGTGGAAACACGCCTGTCGATGGAAGCCACAAGCAAGTACTTTCCGCAAGCGGTGCTTTCACTAGCACTACCAATACAAACCACTACAAGAGTCGGGTGTTCATGGACCTTATGGGTGTACACTCGTACCACCCAACCCATTACAAGGTGTGAACTAATCCTACAAGTGCACTAAATTTTCCAACAATCCTCCCAATTTAGTTCACTTCCTTTGCATGAAAAATAAACATCAAACAAAACATGTGCATAAGCGAAAATGTCACGAGTTGAATTTCCATCTTAGTAAATTACGTTCAAATATTCGAGAATCGGGGTGTTCTAAAATTGAACCTTCACCCATTTGAATACACGAAGATAAAATACACACAAGTTTTCAAACACTTAACGACTCGACACTATACAAGCCATGTGTCCATATCCAAATTCATAAATGTTGTAAAAGCTAAAAGTCCAAAGCTTCACGAGCGGTAAAACTTCAACATTTACATAGGTGGTTCCTCTTTAGTCATGCTCTGCCAAGCACTTTTCAAAGAAAATTAACCATTAAAGTAAAGACTTCATCCTCCTTTCGGCAGTTACGAGCACAACCTTGGGATGTAAATAAACATGTGCTCCAGGTCACCGAATGTTCAACTTTCCACATTGAACTCGGCTCTAAGTTTCCTCGGGAGGAGTTGGGTGTCCTAGCATTCGATGACTAAGTTGGACTTAAACCCATCCCTTTAGCGACTTTATAACCAAGTCTCTAGCGGACCCTTCGTCAAGTGATCGGCTAAGTTACTGTTGAGATCTCACAAACTCTATAGATACCACCCCATTCATGATAAGCTCACGAATCATGCTATGTCGACACCTAAGTGTCTAGACTTACCATTATACATCGGCTATAAGCCTTAGCCAATGTAGTCGCACTATCACACCGGATAGAAATAGGTGCTATAGGTTTGAGCCACAATGGAATCTCGAAGCAAGTTTTTCAACCATTCGACTTCTTTACCGGTTTTGCTAGAGCCACAAATTCAGATTCCATTGTTGAGCGGTGATGCAAGTTTGCTTCTTGGATGCCCAAGAAATTGCACCTCCACCAAGTAGGAATACCCGACCACCGGTAGATGAATTGTCTTGATGTTCTTGATCCAACTTGCATCGGTGTAACCTTCCAACAACGATGGGTAACCATATATGAGAGACTATAATCCATAGTTCTCTTGAATACTTGATGCCACAATGAGCGCTTGCCGATGATGAGCACTAGGATTACTAGTATACCGCTCAATTTTCCCACTTGCAAAACCAATATCGGGTCTTGTACAAGTCATGGCATACATCAAGCGACCAATTATCCTAGAATACTCAAGTTGAGATCTGACTTTGCCATTATTAGGCATCGACTTCTCACAGTATCCATAGGTGTACTCACGAGTACAATCAAAGTAATTGAATTTCCTCGATACCTTCTCAATATAATGAGGCGAGAGATAGAAATTCTATTACTTTCATGTTTAATCCTTATACCAAGGATAACATCGGCCTCCCCATGTCTTTCATGGAGAACCTTGATGACAAAAATTCTTTTGTCGGTCGACTGATTTTAGTCGGTGCGAAGATCAACATGTCATCAACATATAGGCAAATGATGACTCCTTTACGATTCATCAAATTTGCTATATACACATTTGTAAGCTTGGTTAAGAACATAACCACTAGACAAAACCACTTCAACAAATTTTTGATGCCATTGCTTAGGTGCACTTGATCCATAAAGGGACTTAATCAATTTACACACCTTGTTTTCATTTCGAGCAAGATGAAGCCACGAGGTTGGTTCATATAAATATCCTCTTCAATTCACCATTCAAGAAAATCGCTTTCACATCCATCGATGAATAACCAGTTGTGAATAGATGCCATAGCAATTAGCGGTCTTATGGTATGCGTCTGAGCCACGGGGCATAAGTATCAAAATAGTCTATTCGACTTTTGTTTAAAGCCACGAATGACTAGTCTAGCCTTGAAATTTTCAATAGTTCCATCTACCTTCATTTTCTTTTGAAAATCCATTTGCAACCCGTAGGTTTGCAACCGGAGAGTAGATCAACCAACACCAGTGTTGTTGCCCATGATGGAATCCATCTCATTATTGATTGCTTCTTTCGAAAGCAATATCACGGGACTTCATTGCTTCTTCAAATGTCTTGGGATCATCCTCAACAATGAAGCAATAGGAGTATTGGTGCGAAACCTCATCCCTTTTCCTTGACTAAGTGCAGTTGAAACTCGAGTCCAAATGATTTTGGAGTCCTTACCCTTTTGCTCTTCACGAGCACGGGTTCGAGTTTGTTAGGAATTAGAAATTCCGGTATTAAAGAGTCGGTCACCTCAGTATATGTAATCGTTAAAAGCTCGTAGTCGTAGTTCTTTTAAGTTAAGTAGTATTTAGTTAAGTAACACCGTGGAGGACAGACGGGTCTTTACCCACTGTATGCACGATCCACGACCCGATGTGTGGCGATTTATGTAAGACTATAAATACTCTCTACCTCCCAAGGTAGAGTTGGAGCTCATAATAATATCTTTCACTTTCTCTCACTAAGTTCCCTAAACCTCTAACTTTCTCTCTAGAATTCCATTTATCGCCACTTTGTGTTATGGTTTGATGTGTATGTGAAAACTAATATCCTACAATTGGTATCAAGAGCCATGGTTAGATCATATCTTGCACATCTTTGGATTTCTAGTGGTTTTAGGTGGTTTTGAGTTTGAAAAAGTTTAGTGGTTTGTGCATCATTTGGTTGATTTCTTGTGTTAAAGCTTGGATTTTGTTAGTACTTTTATGTTTAGAATCATCACAAGTGTTTAGGTTTTCATTTGGTAAGCTTGAATCATCTTGGTTGGGTTGTTTTGGATTGAAAAGTGATGTTTATGTTGTTTTTCTTGCTAGCGACTTGACATACGGATTTGTTTCTTAGTAGCGACTTGCTTTACAATTTTGTAGCGAGTTGCGGTTTTGGAGCTAGCGACTTAGGCCTAGCGACTTACGATACAAGTAGTGGACTCTCCACTACGGGTAGCGACAGTGTTAGCGACTTGGTGCATGCGAGTTGCTATTTAGCGACTTGAATCTTTAGCGACTTGATCTAGCAATTCTTGCCAAAATTTTGCTAGCGACTTGAGGCTTAGCGAGTTACTATTTAGCGACTTGCCTTGTTTAGCGACTTAGCGACTTGGTGGCGACTTGGTGTTAGCGACTTGGTGGTATAGCGAATTAGGTGTTAGCGACTTGGTGCTTAGCGACTTGGTTCAAGGGTTATAGCGACTTGGTTGATTTTTGAAGAAGAGGTTTGACCAAAGTTGACTTTTCGTCAAAACTTCAAGCGGCCATAACTTTTGATCCGTAACTCCGTTTTCGTGAAATACACATCAAAGCGACCGAACGACTGAATATTGTGAGGTTTCACCACGATGTCGTGAAACGAATTTTTCGAGGCCCAAATCCTCTCGAAAGGAAGTTATTGAGCTTTTAAGTTTTAGACCTAAATTTCTCCATAAAATCGTGCAACAACCAACCCAAATCACAACCAAACAACATCTCGCTTATCCCACAAACAATCATAAGACCTAACACACAATTGTCTATCATTGTGTCGATCCATCGATCATCTTAACACATTCCATTGGTCATTGCTTAACGGTTTGGTCTTGATTTTAGTAAAATCCATGAAGATTCTATTTCTCGGTTTAAATCATAGACTTGTAAAATCCGTGCATTCTACCACATCATGTCTTACTCTCTTGACCCGGTGATTTGAAGTGCTTAAATTGTATGATCTTGTGGATAATAATGATAATGGATGCTACTTGAGCGATTAAAGATGTTTGAATTAAACAACGAGGATGTGAGATCTTCATGTTACGAGTACAATGAGAATGAATTGCACACTACTGAGAATGCCATGCAAATGGAATGCGACATTGAGCCCTATCAACTACTTCATCGCACCTCATACGGTTGTTATCCATAGTGGGGGATCGAACATGTAGTGCTCTTTTCCGGGACTTACCTACATTGACAAGAAGCTTCTTTGTTGAACTTAGAGCATTTAAAGCGCAACTTACCAATGAAGAAGTTCAAAAGGATGGTTCGGTCAGACTCTTCAAGTAATCTACAAACAATTTGACCATTCATCGGTGGGAATATTGATGATTCGATCAACACTTGACCGGAATTTCCTTCAAAAACATCTTGGAATGGAAATTCGAGAATTCATTGAGACATTTATCCAACTCATGGATAATGTGAAAAAGTACATTGAGAAAGCGCACAAAAGGATGAAAAAGTGAATGAGTGTCGGTGCGGTTGAGAGATTGTTGTGATAAGTTGGGTAATGTATCGTGGAAGAATCGGGTGTTCTTGAATGCGAGAATGTTAGAAAACAAATAATGATGAGTCGGACAATGCTAAAATAGAATCTTCATGCTCATGTTCACAAGAGAGAGGTGCACGATCACAACCCGTGCAAGCTAATGCAAAGGCAGCTCCATGGAAGCTTGGATGTACCCAAGATAGAGATGCACCGCCACAACACATGCGCGTTAATGCGAGAGGAAAGTTGCATGAAAGTTTCTGCGGTACCTAGGTATGCATCTTCTTCTCAAAATGATGATTATGAATTGCATGAGTACCTTTGCATTTGTGCTGATGATTCCTTGACCACTGAACTCAATACCTATAAGGATCAAGTTGCCATATCTGAGCAGTGCTAAGTTTGAACTTACCACTCGTGAGCGGGAGATGGATATCCAAATCGTACAATTATTAGAAAAAGTAATTTTAGAAGAAGTATTAAAACAAGAGTTAAACTCCTTACAAGAAAAGCTTTCCAAAGCGCTAAGCAAAAACACGAACTTCAAGAAAATGTTAAAATGCTTAAGCAAGAATTCAAGGCTAAGGAATCAAAACTTTTGAATGATTTTCCAATCTAAAAACTTTGAAAAACAAGCTTGAAAATAAGTTATGCGTACAAGGAATACCATTCAAGCTGCTCACATGATCACTAAGCATCGAGTCTTAGCGATAAGCATAGCATTCCCTTGTTGAGGAACCAAATCCGGAGGTAATTAAAAGGCTAGAAATGCTCATAAGGTGCTTTATGATGGTAATGAAATCCTTAAGCCTAGGCGAAACCTAGTTGCGTTGAGTGCCTTGAGGAAGATAAGAAATCGATGAAGTCACTAGGGAGAAAATGAATAAGAAGTTAGAAGATCACGAGTGTAAAAGAATAACATAACGATCAAACCCCATAATTACACTAAAGAAAATTGGATCTCCTTGAACAAGTTTAAGCCTCGGACTCTATTAACCCCACGAACAAGTGTTACGGAAAAGGATTTAGATAAGCAAAAGCGAGAGAATCTTGTTGTAACGAACCCTCCCTTAGGAAAATGCCTAGAAGCGTTGTGTATCCTCCGAATACACCAATGCATCTTGTTCCTAGAACAATTGCCACTAAAAGCAAGACCTTAATTAGTCAATATGTTATCTTTCAACTATTTGTTGATTTTGAGAAAACTTGCAAGAAAAGGATCACACCCAGCTGGTATTCTTGAAGGAGAAAGGGTTTGAGCAAACTAAAGAATGTTATTTAAGCGAAGTCATGCCTTTCTTTAAACAACTAAAAGATCATTTTGAGAGTCTTAAAAAGGAATGAATTCGGACATTAAAGAAATGGAAAAGGAATTTGATGCAATGATTGTTGAGGTTAGTGATTATGAGAGAATTAAAATATAATGAGATTGAGAGGAAGAACTTGCATACACTGAATGAGAATCGATTTACGAATGTATTGCTCAAGATGTGTTTTCAACTGCTACAAATTGTTCCATTAATGCTTCTCAATTTCATGAATTATCATTGCTCGAAAGTCTCCCATGATCGTGTCATTGAGCTTGAAACAACAAATTCAAAATTGCATGAGAAAATAGAACAGGATGATCATGATAACTTGGTCAAACATTATTCTAAATTAGAAGTTGAACATCTTGCTTTGCAATTAAAACATCAACATCTCAAAGAAAATGTTAAAACCTCAAATATCAAGACATCCTCGATGCTCCCGAGTTTGATGCGATTTTGAAATTAGCAAGCGTGATGAACAAATTCGAGCTCATTATAACACGATCAAAAGATTGAAAGCCCAAATTTCTGGCGAAAGGTGAAAAGAAGGATGTGTTGGTTCCCATATGCCTCCTCCTTTAGATTCTCGAATTTCCAACTTCAAAACATAATTGATAACTTGCAAAAGGAAAATGATTGTTTTAAAGTTTGAAATTTCAAAGGTTAATGATCAAAACAAAGAGTTATGTGATTCATTTAAAGTTAATCATGATAAACAAATTGAAAAGATAACTTCTTTACTTAACGATATTGAGAATCAAGGCGTGAGGTGAAAGGAAAGTTGCCAATCCCAATTGCAAATACTACTGTTCCTAAGGTTTACGCTTGTGATAAATATGCTATCGATATGTTATATATTCCCCGCCCATTAGGAATAATGAACTTGCACATAAAGCATATCTCTCATACCTTAAGGAAAGTTTGAAGGGTCTCCGTGAGATTGTTGAAGATGAAAGATTAGAAAAACCTTTTGATAGTACTATAGCCTATGCTGCATGGATGCCAAACGATCTCGGGAACTCTTAGAGTATGTAATTGTCACAAGTCCGAAATCTAGCAATAGGCGAGATAGAATAGTTGTGCCTTGTTCTATGCCTAAAGCCAAGCATGTGACCCTTGATATGCCTTGTTCCATGTCAAAATTCAAGCAAGCAACCTTTGATGTGCCTCCTAGAATTTGGATCCAGCACTTCTAGACCGGGAATGCGAAAAGTAGTGAAGCCATGTAATGTTCCCATCGTTACTTCTACGGATGTTAAGATTGACACTAAAGTTAGCGGGTCAAAACCTAGAAGCAATGCAAAGAAGGATAGGATTACATGAACTAAAAGTGTTCATGATAAGGAAGTGAAAGAACACCATAGGGACAAGAAGTTTGATTTGAACAAAAGAATCGTGTTAGTTCTAGTATTAGCTCTAAGCTTCTTGAAATTAATTCGAGGCCTCATCTTTGTCTGCAAAACATGTAAAAATGTTTATTTTACGGTAATCATGATAAATGTGATGTGTTATTTACGAGGTCTAAGATTCATAACCCGATTAAGAAAGTTTGGAGAGCAAAAGCAGTTAAGCAATCACGAAACCTACGGGAATGTGTTTACAAATGTAGGATTTCGGTGGAAGCCCACAGGTCGAATATTAACGAATGGCAAACCTTACCCTTAGCTAGATCCACTATGCCTAGAATAGTGCTGTTAAGGTTTGGAAGCCAGCGGTAGAATAATCCCATTAAGCACAAAATGTCATTTGACTAAGTCGATGCTTCTACTAGTTCGACTCCTAGGGATAATGCCATTGCATCTAGGGTTTCTGGCGATTCAAAGATTGTTTGTGCTAACCAAAAGGAACCCATCGACACGTGGGGATCCAATGTTTCCAATTCTCTGTCTTAGATCATTGTCCAAAGCGGTCGTACAAATCGTCCCTTGGTATTTGGATTGGGCGACTCTAAACATATATTGGGCTCTTAACAATGACGTCTGTTCAAATCGATTCGGGCCTCGTACTTCATCATTATGGCGTCTGCGAGATAACACTTGAGGCCCGTTCCTCATAGAAAAGAAAAGTGTACGCTCTTACGTGCGCTTTATCTTGACTAATGAGAAATTCTCTCATGAATGGCCATACTCATCTACATTCTTCATCAACAAGCTTCATGTTTTCCACGCTCATTCGGTCATCAAGTGGATCTCGTTCATTGGTGTATACTCTTATTCACTTGTTAAATCAAAATGGCAACCGGATGCAATTTTTGAGGGAAAAAGTGAATATACTACATGATGATGGATGTTTGAATAATGGTTATCGACTTAATTTTTGATGATGATGAGTGTATATTCTTTTGATGAAGAGTGAATATACTAAGGATAAGCGGGATTCATTGTTTTGATTTTGATGACTCTCCTCCAACGCCTAATGCTTCACTTACTAAGGATAAATGGGAATCAATGTTTGGGATTCATTGTTTTCAAAGATATGTTTGATGAGTACTTTCAACCTCAAACGAATGTTGATCATCCGACACGAAGCTCATGCTCCGGTTTCTATTGACTCAACTGGTTCACCATCTAAGAAGTACTTCTTGGAATTCTCAAGAAACCTTATCTCCGGTTATTTCACAAGGCGTTTATAATGACTATCATGATATTGTAAGTTGCACTATTGAATAATGATCCGCTCTTTGGTATTCTGTGCCAAATCTTCACGGATTGTTGTTCATGGATAATGATCCGCTCTTTGGTATTCCTTTGCCAAATCTTTACGGATTATTGTTCCTCTCATTGTGCTCGCTATAAATCAACCACATGAACATTAAGGAAAATGACTACCTCATTCGCTCGAAGACATTTGTGGTGAATCTTCGGATCGGTCTCTACATGTATACCTTTAGGAAGAATGCATTAATGTCGAGAAATCATTTGTTCGGTTCATTCGGTGGATCGGCGTACATCCGGTTGTACGTTTATTCACGTGTTGGGCATTGACACAAGGCGATTACTTGAGTTAATCAATTATCACTTATTTGAGATTGAAGTTAAATTTCAAAGGCGTGTTCTTATTTGATAACTTGCTCGGGTCTAAAATTTTAAGTTGAAGACTTGGTTTATCTAGTTACCGGTTGTCGGGATGGATGGTTGAAGATCGGTTAACTATCACTTTAAGGAGTTACGTAGTTTTACTCGATGACACACGAATATGGCGTTGTGGATAATCGCAAGAGGTGTTAAAGTCTCATACTTTGGTTGAGTATTGAGTACTTAGAGATTTGCTTGAAGCATAAATTCTCGACCTTTGTTCTTCCAACATTAGTGCAAGCTTAAGATGCAAATCAGAAATTCTTCTTGATTTCAAGTTTGGTATATCGGGTTTTCTTCATCGATGGTCACTTCAAATTGTCTACATATGGGTTGATAAAGATAGTCGAGAGAGTTTCTATCGCGGTGGTCCTATGGCTCTGGACAATCCGATTCGGGACCCTCACTTCAAAACAGTCCCATTGGTTCATCCCTTGTACCAAATCCCTCTCCAAACTCCATATGTACCTCCATCGAAAGATGATTTAAGGAAATTGTTTGATCCTATGTTTGATGAACACTATGAAACAAATCTTAATGAAATGTCAAATCCATCAACGAGGCTGCTCATATCCACATGAATGAAGTCAATCCTTGGTCTCAATATCATTAAGTCAAGAAGCGCTGCTGCGATCACTCGATCTCATCAACAAATCATCAATCTTCAAATGTACATCATGGAAATGTATACGGCATCAATGATGAAGTTAATCCCTTTGCTACTCACGAAGATGCTCCATTTGAAAACATATTTGCTCTGAATCATCATCGAACCATCTTCTTGAGGAGACATCGACTCTGCTACTTGGTCCCTCAACAACTACCACATGAACACCTCGAAAATGGACTCACGATCATCCATTAGACAACATCATTGGAAATCCCTCTCGTCCGGTATCAACACGGAAACAACTTGCAACCGATGCCTTATGGTGCTTCTTCAACTCCGTACTATCTAAGATCGAACCAAAGATGTTAAAACCGCCATGAATGAAGATAGTTGGTTCAATGCCATGCAAGATGAAATTCATGAGTTTGATCGACTTGATGTATGGGAGTTAGTACACTCTCAGTTGTGCTATGATTATTGCTCTTAAATGGATCTTCAAAGTGAAACTTGATGAGCATGGTGATGTGTTGAAGAACAAGGCTCGATTAGTTGCTAAAGGATACCGTCAAGAGGAGGTATTGACTTTGAAGAATCTTTTGCTCCGGTTGCTCGAATCGAGGCAATCGAAATCTTTTGGCTAATCTTGCTAGTAAGAACATGGTAGTCTATCGGATGGATGTAAAGGCGGCATTTACGAGCGGAGATCTTAAAGAAGTCGTCTCGTCGACCAACTGAAGGATTTGTGAATCAAGAGCATCCTACTCACGTTTATCGTTTGAAGAAGGCTCTTTACGGTTTAAAGCAAGCTCCAGGGCATGGTATGATACCTTATCAAAGTTTCTTCTATCTACGGATTTAGCAAAGGAGCGATTGATCCTACATTGTTCACCGGAAGTCGAGCAAACATTTAATTCATGTTCAAATTTATGTTGATGATATTATTTTTGCCTCGGCGACCCCAATGGAATGTGATCGTTTTCAAATGAAATGAGTTCAAAATTTCAAATGTCAATGATGGGACAAATGTCATTTTCTTGGGATTACAAATTTCACAAAGTCCGGAGGCATTTTCATAAATCAATCTAAATATGCAAATGAGATCTTAAAGAAATTTGGATTTGATTCAAGTGACCTGTTGACACCCCATGATTGATCGAACCAAACTAGATGAGGACCACTCGGGGATCATGATTGACCAAACGAAATATCGTAGTATGATTGGATCACGATGTACCTCACGCTAGTAGACCGGACATCTTGTTCATTGTTTGCATGTGTGCTAGATACCGAGCTAAGCCTACTAAAAAGCACCTTGAAGCGGTTAAGCGGGTCTTCGGTATCTCAAGGAACCATCAATATGGGTCTTTGGTACCGAAGGACACCGGTATGTCACTAACGACCTATCACGAATCTTGATCATGCGGTGTCAAGATACTCGTCGAAGTACGTCCGGAGGTGCTCGGTTTTGGGTGATAAGCTTGTGGTGGTCTTCAAAGAAGCAAATGAGTACTTCTATTTCCTCTGAGGTGAATACATAGCCATGTCATCTTGTTGTGCTCAAATCTTATGGATGAGATCTCAATTATCGACTATGGCTTTGAATTCAACAAAATCCCTCTGTCTTGTGATAATAAAAGTGCTATTGCTCTCTCATGCAACAACGTTCAACACTCAAGAGCAAAGCATATCGACATTCGACATCATTTCATCGAGGAACAAGTGGAAAAAGGTGTGGTGGAACTCTATTTTGTGAGGTCGAATATCGGTTAGCGACATCTTCACCAAAGCTCTTCCAAGAGAGCGTTTTGAGTTTATTCTTCCACGTCTTGGCTTGAAAAGCCTTCAACGAAACACTCAAACGTCTTGGGGAGGAAGGCGAGGAGTAAAGGTCTATCTTCATCTATCTCTTGTAAATATTTATTCGAAAAACAAA
Source organism: Chrysanthemum lavandulifolium (assembly GCA_022545495.1). NCBI lineage: Eukaryota > Viridiplantae > Streptophyta > Magnoliopsida > Asterales > Asteraceae > Chrysanthemum > Chrysanthemum lavandulifolium. The sequence goes on along the minus strand of CM040244.1, from coordinate 239,179,434 downwards.
ATACAAAATTATAAAACCTTCAAAAATCAAATAGAAAAATATAAAACTTTCAAAATCCATAAAAATTTGAAAAATTGAAAAATCTTCAAAAATATTGTCATTTTGTCATGTTTTTCTCGATTCGATAATATCTACGGTCTTTGTGTTGTCATTCAAAGAATGACACGGGACTTTAGATGTTGTTCGAATTTTAAAAAAAAAAAAAAAAAAAAAAAATAAAAATCAAAAATATTTTTTGGGAGAAAGAGAAACAATGGTTTATTGTCATTTTCGAGCAATAACCGGTTTTAAAAGAAAAACGAGCCATGTTTTATCATGTTTTCAAAATTCCATGCTCGATTCTATAAACATTTATCTGCTTGAAAACTAAATGCTTTGAAAAATAACTCGGTCTCTATTTTTGATAATCATCGGGACTTATTTGTCAAAATCTCTATCTCTCAATCAACAACCTATGTCATTGATTGAGGGAGAATGATTTCAATTAAATTAAAAAGTTATTTGGCATTAAATTGTTTTCAAAAGATGTACATGCATGTTTTATCAATGGAGTTTAAAGTCTTAAAATCCGATCCTTATCGATTAAAACGCTTTCATAATCAAGTCACAATTCTCCTTAAAAGCTTTCAAAATCAATTTAAATCTATAAGAGATCACAAATCTCAAATGATTTGATAATTGTGATCGGGGAGAATGTGTGATTTAAATTGGTTTAAGCGATAATTCGGTAAATGGTTTTATAAGGATGTACATGCTATCCTTCCCACATGTGACAAACGATTTCAAATTTTCCATGCACATGTTGAGGGGAGCATCTATCTTAAACCTATGATTTGAAATGTGATCATTTATCTCAATGTGCGGGTTCCTCTAGTATGTGCAAAACTCTTTTCAAACCTCGAGGCACATATTGAGGGGAGCAAATTATGGAAACCTCATCCTTCCGGAAATGCTTTATCTACTTGATTTGATCAAGGAAGTGATGTTGATATCTTTTAGAAAATGGTAATCAAAGTAAATTCTTCCTCTTGCCTCCGTGTGCAAAACGATTTCAAACATTTGATGCACATGTTGAGGGAGCACTTATTCTAAAAATATCAAAAACAATTCGGTACAAAATGTTTTGATAATATATCACAAGTATCGGATTGATTTTCAAATGGTTTTCAATTGGTTCCAATGGCGGATGAACAATACCAAATAGACCGACCAACTTTACTTTATATGCGGTGATATAAGGATGATAAGGTTAGGTATTGGTTCCCATGATCCGCCGAGCCGGAGGGATCTACCGAGGACAATCCACTAGTTAGTGTAGAAGTCCTTAGGTATGATGATAAAAGGAGAAAAGTGAGATATGGGAAGAGTGCGGATGAGATAGAGCAAATCTTGGAACAAACCCAACAAGGTTCTTGCTATGAAGTCTCGGTAAGCTTGAAGGGTTGAAGAATTAAAAAGAATTGAATGAGAAAGGGTGAAAACAAATAGCCCTCCATTTATTCAACCTTAGGGCGAAACCGGGTTCAATTCATATACTCTTGATGGTAACATCGGTATTGAAGACAAGGCGTCATGGACCCGGTGTGGCCTTGCACTTCAACTTTCCAAACCACTCAAGTTCCTCTTAAAGGACTTGTTTCATTCTCACGGGAACCGACATTATCTATCGACTTTCTCTTAGAGATTGTTGATATTGAAGAAGGAGACCCTCTCCTAGTCTCGACACGGGATCCAAATATGCACAAATTGAGTCTAGAGCCACGAGATCATCAATAAATCTCATTAGGACACTTTCAATGAAGACTCTCTGTTTCACACAATGTGGAAGAGAGATTATATCTTGAGTCCTCGCATTATCCTTGTGGTATTGCGGAACATCCGAGTGATGTGTTTACATATTCACAATGAAGATGGAAAGCCTTACGGAGCCAACATCAAACAAGCTCTGGTAGGTGGCATGTGAGATCTATTATATAGATCAACCATGTGACAAGCGAGCGAAACAATGGGGCGATTCAATCTCTTGAATCAATCACAGGTTCGAGTTATGGATTGACGGATACCTTTGAAAAACCGGTCTTTGTGCTTAACAACTCTTTTCTTTAGCACATCGACCGTGTACTCATTTTCAAACCAAAAGGTGTTTTATGATTGATAATTGATTTTCAATAAAACCTTCGTTGTATTGCAAAAACAATTTCTATTGAGCAATACGATTGTTTTCAAATCTCTTTTCATCAATCGGTGGACTTAAAATTATTTGGTTCACTCACTCCGTGTTGTCTTCTTTGAGATGTTCGGTTTGAGAACGACTAGAGCATTGCGAAACCACATCAAGGAAATTCTTGAATTATACGATCACGAGGCGGTACATGTCTTGATCAGCGGGGAACCGTGGGCGTGTACCTCAATTCAACGAAAGTGATCAAAGACACTTTCGTGCGATTTATTAACTAGCTTGTTGTATGCGGTACACCCGGCGTTTGCGGTGATCGAAATGAAGCGGTCAATCCATAGCCGCATGCTCACTTAACACATTCATCTCAAAAGAAATCATGATTAGTGCATCAATGACTCGATATTTTCACTCCATGCTTACGCTTTCTGCTGCGCCAATATCATGAATCAACTAAAGCTTCCGCTACTCGATGAGAAGATATCATGATCCGAATGTGAGCATGTCGGTCCTAAAGTCACAACATCACATAATACCAACACCACAAAGGATGTCTCGAGATTTTTGATAGGTGATGATCTCAAAAGATGGCTCAAATTTATTATCACGTGGATCGGTAAAGACCTCCACTTGGAGTAACCAAACATGCAATGTGAAGAATCAATGACTACGAGCTTAGGAGCAAAGGACTACATCAAGAATGCAAGAACAATTGTTAATGTAATATCTATTTGTATTCAATGTAATTTTGGTACATGATTGAGGTGACCTCCTTAGGGAGATTGTTAGGAATTAGAAATTCCGGTATTAAAGAGTCGGTCACCTCAAGTATATGTAATCGTTAAAAGCTCGTAGTCGTAGTTCTTTTAAGTTAAGTAGTATTTAGTTAAGTAACACCGTGGAGGACGGACGTCTTTACCCAGCTGTATGCACGATCCACGACCCGATGTGTGGCGATTTATGTAAGACTATAAATACTCTCTACCTCCCAAGGTAGAGTTGGAGCTCATAATAATATCTTTCACTTTCTCCCTAAACCTCTACTAAGTTCCTAAACCTCTAACTTTCTCTCTAGAATTCCATTTATCGCCACTTTGTGTTATGGTTTGATGTGTATGTGAAAACTAATATCACCACATTTAGAAAGAACAAATTTATCGATTCAATAACTTGTTTATATCCATGATTATTCAAAACACTACTTGAAACCAAGTTTTTCCTTATATCGAGAACATGAATAACATTAAACAAAGTTACTATCTTTCCGAAACTAAACCTAAGATCTACACAACCACGACCATGCACCAAGGTCATTGACTCATTTCCCATGTGAAGAATAGAACCATCATTCGGTGACTCATAAGTCTTGAACCGACTTCTATCTTTACACACATGAAGCTGTTGCACAGAGTCAACCCGCCACGCAACATCATCATCACGCACATAAAAGATTGAGATACATATGTAACATAATAAATCGAAAAGACTTATTAAACCTATTCGACCTTTCGGTGAGTTGGTGAACCACCACTCCTGAACCATTAGTGCACGATCCATTGGCTTTACCACCAATTTTAACACCTTTGCGGTCCACTTTTAATGTGACCGGTCTTGCCACATTTCCAACAAGTAGGTGTTGCCTTCTTGTTAGGATCGCCCTTGTGTTGTCATGATATTTGCGTTTGCCTTTGTTGTCATTGTACCGGTGGAGTTGTTATGCTCTACCATATTGACAACAGATGGTCCGGTGAACATTGCTACCCTTTGGCTTGTCATTATCTTGTACCTTGAGAGATTCCTCAATGTGCGGATGGCCTGACTCAACAAGAGTTAACTCCTCCTTCATATGTTTCAAGGTATGCTTGAAATCTTTCCATGAAGGAGGAGTTTGTCAATGACACAAGAGACTTTGATAGCCTCATCCATGTTCATACGGTGTTGTGTAAACCTTCCAAGTATTCCAAGAAGTTCATTGTATTGTTCCATAACGGTCTTGAATCGGTCATTTTGTAATTTGTGAAATTACTAACAAGGAACTTCTTACTTGATACATCCTCGACCATATATTTGGCATCCAAGAATCCACAGTTCTTTGGAAGATTCAAAGTTCGATAAATATCAAACAAAGAATCGGACATACCATTCGAATAAGACCTCTGCATATGTAGTCATCATTCTCTCACTTGCTCCTCCTTCCGATACGCTCCACGTAGCATCATCCCCATCATCGAGAATTGGGTAGTCGGCATATAAACCACACTCATGCTTGTGGCAAAGAAGTGCATCTTCTTCCGCCACTCATAAAGTCCACCCCTTCAAACTTGTCCGAATTTTAGCAAAGTTTGAAGCCATGCGTTCATTCGGCGGTTGCCATTGATTATCACAAAATAGTTTACTTTGATTGTTGGTGTCGGTTGCCCGACAACGAGTGGTAAAGATAATCAACAAGCGTGTTGAACAGAAACAAACAACAAGGTCGGCGATATGAGATACCACTAGGTGGTTCTGGATATCACTTGGAATCGTGTGATCACTTTCCAAAGTAAACTATTCGACCCTAATGCACGGGTATCACGAACATCTACTTGGGATAAGACCAAATGCGGTTAGAGAATTAGGCACAATTCTATAACCCTTCGCTAATAAGTGTTTACGTTTTACGTGTGTCCTTCATGCATAATCGGATCTCCTATTTATAGGAGTTTACTCTAAGCTAATCAAATGGAATTATGAGTATTAATCGGCCCATTAATAGCCTCATAATTATCCCCATTATAGTTGTTAGTGGTTACATGACCAATTAAGCGTGGCCATTAGCGGTTGAAGCCGCCACTTGAATAGGTCAAAACCGTTACAAGCGATACTTTCATCGATGCTTTCATAGTGCTATCGGTGGATACACTTTGCTTGATGGAATCCACAAGCTTGATGGAATCCACAAGTTTCGGTGGAAACATCGCTTGTCGGTGGAAACACGCTTATCGGTGGAAACACGCCTGTCGATCGGAAGCCACAAGCGGTACTTTCCACAAGCGGTACTTTCCACTAGCACTACCAATACAAACCACTACAAGAGTCGAGGTGTTCATGGACCTTATGGGTGTACCTCCGTACCTCTAACCCATTACAAGGTGTGAACTAATCCTGCAAGTGCACTAAATTTTCCAACACTAGAGAGCAATAAAAATCATAAATAAGCTAAAGTGAGAACTTGATAAGCACTTTAAAAGGGGAGAATTACTGCTGATGTGGTACTTCAGGCCAAACAGCCCAAGGGGGCTGATTTGAGCTTAATTTTAAGCAATGAACTGCAATCCAAAGACAGAAACAAGTTGAATAAGGGAAGTTAGCAATACCAACAACCTAAAAAACTAAATGGTGGGTAAATTGGACCCTTTAACAGCTTAAAAATAAAAGTGACCGAGGTCGCAGAATTTCTTGAGGCTCTTGAGACGAGAACCAAAAAGAAGCGAGTGGTGCTTTTTAAGACCATAAAAAGCTGTTAAAAAAATATTAAAAATGAACTAAAAAATACTAGGTTAAAGACTAACTTCCAAACTTCAAATTCCCCAAGTTTCAACAAGTTTGAGCTTGAAATGAAGAAACTAAAAATGTAAAAATGGACCTATTTAGAAACTGTATTGGATTTTTTTTATTTTTTTTATTTTTTTATTTATTATTTTTTTTTGAAAAGCTATAAAACTTTAACTAAACCTGTTGAAGACTCCTTGTGACACCTAAATTGATCAAACTAACTAAAAAGCACTTTGAGTTTAAGAGTCAAAGTGGGTGACCATGTTTTTATACCCAAATGAGCTTAAACCAAACACCCTTCAAGGGTGTTAATTACTTGAAACAATTCTAAAAACAAGCGAACTTGGTTTTTCCTTGTAAACCCCGACTTAACAATTGACACTTTTGATATCTTAGAATGAGGAACAAGCAAAAACAATTAAGTGCTTATTTGAACATTAACGAATATTAAAACAATGAAGTAGAAAAGAAAAAAAACTTTTTATTAAAAAAAACTCGTTACAACTAATTTAAAATACATAAACTAATTTTGAATTAAATTCCTATGTGTCATTATACTTTGGCTACAAGTTCCTTTTATACTAAGTCCTAATGTCTTGGGGTCTTCATCTGATTCTTCTTGTGTGCTTGTTTTGAGAGACAAAATGAGACTGAGATGCCATTTGTGTTTCTTTGAAATCATCTCATCCCTTCAACCAACCTTGGAGAATAAACCCCATGATCACAGCCATCCAATTAGGTCTTCAAATGAGCTCCAATGGGGAAGTTGTGACAACTGGCAATTAGGGAGCCCATTTTAGGTAACCGCATTAAGCTAAGTTAAACCGAGTATTTGCCTTTAGAACTATTTCGATTGACCATGACTTGTTTTGATATCGATTATTGGTTTTTATGATTTATTTTATTATCGTATGAGTCGTCGTATGAGTTTTAGCTCTTTTCGTTAAGCACTATGTGATTCGGTACAATAAAATCCTATAACAAGAAATAACGTAACTTTTAAATCATAACTCGAAACTTGGCAAATAAATAGTCAAAACTCGTGGAAAAACGTAAATAAAAGCGATAGAAAGTTGAAGGAACGTCGTGGGACACTCGTAGGACAATATATGAGCTCGGGAAAGGGTAAACGGGGATAGTTTATGAAAAATTGCGGGTTTGGCCCCTCCTTTTTCCCCTAGCCGGCCACCCCCTCCTCCCATATTTTTTTAAGTCCCCAACTCCCCATATATAAACCCCATCCCACCCCATTTCACTCTTTCACTTCTCTCACTAAAAACACACACAAACCTCACTTTTTCTCTCTACTTTCTCTCTCCTAAAACAAACCCTAACCCTAAACCTAAACCACCGCCGCCCACCACTGGCGCCGTTTCGGCCACCCACTGGCGCGTGACCACCCACCACCACCACCATTTGATAGATCTCTTCCTCCTATTTCTTTTGGTATACTACACGCGCCCTAAAGCCTCCATTAACACCTCAAAATCTTGCAAAAACTATTCGTGATTCTAGGGTTTTCAAGTAACTTTGTAGACCGCGTTTAGAAAAGGTAAAAGGAACATGGTTGTGGTATGTTTGAGCCGCGAGAAGCCTCGTATGATCCTTATTTGGCTCGTACATGGCTCGACCATGGTGGGTTTGGATGAAACATGGGTCTAAAACGAATTTACAACTAATAAAACATGTAGACTAGTGATTTGGTATCGTGTGTTGTGTCATTTGTTTGTGTTTTGCATTTTATCATTGTTTCATGATATTGGTTTAGATTAGTTGATGGGTTTGATGATTGGATGTTGTTTGGAGGTTGATTGATTGCGTTTGGTTGTTGGAGAAGCCATTTGGGAGTGTTTGGATGGGATTGGTGAAGCGTACGAGCCACTAGGGACTCGTACGTGGCTCATGGTAGGCGTACGTGACCCATATGGGCCAAGGGTCCGGGTTGGGTTGTTGTTGTAACTTGTTGGTAGTTGTTGTTGGTGTTTGAATGAGACGCGTGGAGCCGAAAAGCTTCTAGAGCTTGTTTGGTTCACGTGGTCTTAACTGGGATCGTGTCATGACCATTAGGGTCATAACATTGGTTACGGGTATGTTTGTTAGTTTGTTTGGATGGCGAGATTGATATGGGTTGATTGGAGATTGATTTGCGCTATTGTGATTATTTACTTGGACTATATTATAAATTGTCAACTTTGAGCAACGTCGGTGTTACTTTGAATTTTTAGTCATAGTTGACCCAGAACAACTGACTGTAACATGGACTTTAGTATATATTGGACTATAGATTGAATAAAAGCCGAGAAGTCATGACTCGTGCTTGTGGACTCGAAACGAATGATGATTGGAAACTAATATTGAAATTGACGTAATATATATATATAAAAATGTTAATAAAACTATGAAACATAAATAATAAATGGTTTTTATACTAAAAACTTCGATAACAAGACTTGTCTTGTTACTCGCTATTTTAAATGGGAATTAACGACTAAAAACGGAAAGGTTTTCTAATTAATGAGTATGTAATGTTTCGAGCGCACGTGTATCGAAATATGCCATTTATGAGCATTTAATATCATTTTCAAGCATTTAATTCTATTTACATCTTGTGCGTGAGTTACGGATGACCTAACATTAATAGCGTCGATCCGCGAGATAGCGGACTTATTAGGTTGGCGAATCTAATAATAGCCCGCTAGTGCGTAGGATAATGTTATTAATGGGCGAATTATCCTTATGACTCGTTGGGATGCGACCAATTTATGGGATAATAAGCGACACGAATAAGTGATTGAGTTTATCGAGTTGTGGTTCGGTGGGTCTAACTATTTATTCCAAACTTATTGGACTATAGAGCTTATCGCTTAGACATCTCATGGTGTTGCATTGAGTCACATTGTGGTTATTTGAGTGCATTCATGATATCATGTTGAGTCGATACACACACACGACGATACCAAACGCTAGGAATAAACGGTGAAACAAGATATTTTTGGAGATAAAGAAAAGGAATACATTATAACTTTGAATTTGGATATATATATTAAGAATCGGTTTATATTAATAGGTTGTGCCGAGTCAGTAGTTGATGAGCCGTGTTACCTGTTATCTTCGTTGCTAGTGTTTGTTTGTGCGTTGCTTGCTTGAGGTGAGTTTCATAGTCCCACTTTTATCTCTGTTTTTTTAACTAATTTGGGGTGAGAAATCATGCTACTTTTTTGGACCTTTTAAACTATTTTGATTTGCTTATGTGTTGACTGTTTAGATAGATATGTGGTAGTTGTTGCCTTAGTCTAGGGTAGCAATTTTGATTGCTATAACGCTTGCCTAGCTAAGAATAGACTTCTACCTCGACCTAGTCAAGGGTAGCATTTGTTCTAGACCTTCCTACGATTGTGATGACTAGAGTCGCTTAGGGCCCTACTATGACGTCGGATATGTTATTGATGGTGTTGTTGATTGTGATATTGGTTTGTGATTGGTGTGATATGGCGTATCTATCTTAAGTCTCGCATAGCAAATAAACTCCTACAGGTCCACTACTGAATTTGAATTTAAACCTATGAACTCACCGGTTAGTGACCTTTTAACATGTTTTTCGGTATCTAAGTGATGTTTGGAATGCTTGTTACTGTGGAAGCTTGGCAATGAGGCATGGTTCAAGGATCATATTTAAACTCGATAATATTATGCGGACCTATTTTATAAATCATGTTGAGCCTTACTTTTAACTACTTTGGGATTATTGTATTAGATAATTAAATTTGGGATTGGTTTTTGAGTTATAATATGACTATCTTGTTTGCTATACTTGTGTGATGTACCAATCCATATAACGCCCAAAAACTTGTTTAAGTCTTCCGTTGTACCGAGATTTGGGGTGTTCTGAGCGAGGATTGCCAAGGTGTAATACATCATGTGAAGGGTTTTGACCATTCTTGTGCGCTTTACCAAGTCGAGAGTGCGAGAGTTAGTGGAATTTTGTTTTGGCGGGCAATTGGGTTTACGGGATTTTATATTTTGTTCGCATTTAACAAGCATTTGAGGCCGACTATAGAATCGGCAAAATCCCATGGTTTTCGTTCAAGCATTTCATTAAACACCTTAAGTGCATAATCAACCATACCGACTTGGGAATACAACATAGCAATCTCGACCCGCATTCCTTGAGTTCCCATCGGTTTGAGATGGGATCACGAAATGAGGTTTTGGATTTGGGTTTGGGTTTGGGTTTGGATTGGGTGATTATGCGGTTGGAAATGGGTTTGGGTTATTCTGGGGTTTGTGAGTTTTACGAGTCTCGAAATGTGGAATGAGAGTGACATTTTTGTGATAAGGTGAAGAGGGTTTTGAGATGTTGAAGAACCCTAGATGTGTTTATTTAGGGGATTTTGAGATGTTGAAGAACCTGAGCGGTGGTGGTGGTGGCGGGTGGTGTTGGCGGTGATGGTGGCAGACTCTTTTGGTGGAGGAGGAGGGTGGTGGTGGGCGGTGGAGGAGGAGGGATGGTGCATAAATGACTCTACCAAATCAAGGACCAAATATGTAATATACTAACGAAAGTTAGTAAAAACCCAACCAGCCAAAAAATTTGTTGGCAACCTTTTTGTGCAAGAAAAAAAAAAGAATGCCTTGATTGAATATGAACCCTAACTTTAGTACCTTTTTGTGTCATTGGCCCAAATATTATCAACTTCACCACTAAACCATACTTTAAATAACATTAAATATACCTCACAATATACTCTCACATAACACAATTACTTTTTGTCCTTCCACAACATGGTCATACAAACAACCGAGTCATGCAAGAAATGGGATGACAACATGGTGGTGGGGAGTAGTGTAGAGGTGACAACACAGTTGTGAGGAAAGGACGTGTTTTCCAACCTCATGTTACATTTGATTTAAGGATGGTGGTAATAAAGGGAAGAAGACGCATTTTATATCGCCCATGCACACATCTCCCTTATAACAAACACCCCCGTTTCACATGTCTTTGGTGGGGTTTTGGAGAAGCCGGTTGTCCCAACGACCGAGTTATGGAAGAAAGAAAAGAGGATTGTGTGTGTGTAATGTTGGTTTTGTGAGGTATATCTGCGTTTAAGTGAGTTATATTTGGGTAATGAAATTGATTATCTTATTACACTATGTTGGTGATGTTGAAAAAGTAATATCACGCTGAATTGACAGTCATGTTATCAGTCACTATTAACTATTAACACCACCCTAAGATTAAATTACTTTATTTGAATAGCATGCATACACTTACCTTCACTAAATGAGTGTCTTGATGTTACTAGAATACTCAACCTACTGGTTCAGAAGGATTTTGCAACATTCAGGTACTATCGTAAATGTTTAGTTAAAGAATTAAGAAAATGTTAAAGAAAATAAGTGATAGGTTTAGAGTAGGGCTGAGCATCAGCTCCGGATTGGATCGGACCGAGATCGAATTAGCCTAAAAGTCGAGACCAAGGACCAGACCGAATGTGGTCGGTCCGGTCCTTCTGGTCCGGTCTCGGTCGGTCCGTCGGTCCAACAAGGCAAAATAGTCGGTTTGTGGTCCGGACCGGACCGACCAAGACCTAGATCGAATTAGCGTAAAAGCCGAGACTGAGGACCGGACCAAATGTGGTCGGTCCGGTCCGGTCCGGTCTCGGTCGGTCGGTCCTTTCGGGTGGTTTGCTCAGCCCTAGTTTAGGGGTTGTTTGAGTTTGCGTTATGAATACTAGCAGGGTATCCGCGCGTTGCGGCGACGGGTATCCTGAAATAAAATTTCTCGGTGAATCATGTATTTTAGTTTGTTACGTTCTTTTTGACAATAAATTTATTGATATCAAAAATTTCATATGACGTATTTAAACTCTTTAACTAATGACAATGTTTTTCATTATACAATTGTGATAATTAATATTAGAGGTGCCAATTTGTATAACATGAGCCCGTTAGTTTCTTGTATGGGATCCTGTTTTAGAATTTTTAAAGTGATTCGTATAACATGAGCCCATTTGGCCCGTGCTCGTTCGGGCTCGAGCCCATTTCGCGTGTGCCCGTTCGGGCTCTAGCTTGTTTGGGCCGTTGACAGTTCAGGCTTGAATATTTGTATATTGTGCTTCATTATTTGTATTAGTGACATTTAATGCAGAAATTGTGTTTAAGTTAGTTGTAGAATATGCTTGATAATTTGTATTTTTGTGGGCATCGACTATGGTGGGTTTATGAAAGGTCTCAAGAAAGATAAAAAGATTTATGTTTATTTCAACCATAGTGAACCTTTCATTTCATGTCCATGTGGCATGAAGAGGCCCTGGTCTTGAATCTCTTTATGAATTGATACATTTAATGCGTTTGTTAAAAAACATTTTATGAACTTGAAAGGTTTATACTTATAGTGAATACGTTTCTAAAATCAAAAGTCTAAAATTTATTGATGTATTAATGTATAAACCTTTGTAAAGGTTTATCATAATGATCTTTCTAAGGGTATTTTAATAGTGCATTAATTGTATTTATTGACTAGTTAATTAATTGATTACATTAAAAAAATTAACTATATTAATAGCATTAATGTAATGTACATTATGTTTTTTTGTCTTGTAAACTATTCAATTTTTGTAAAAAACAAACTGAATTTTTAAATATTTATATTTAAATAAGGTCTAAATAGTTTATAAGATTGTCTCTTCATGCGGTTTGAAAATGAAGAAAATTTGAAATAAGTGTTTAGCAAAATGAAGCGAACAACCACTTAATTGCGTCTTAAAAGGCCTAAAACAGAGTTTTGTAGTAAATGATTTGGGAATTTACGACAATAACCCAAAGTATAAAAAATATATTTTCAGCTATTTTTTCATAGATAAATGATACATGAGAACTAAAACTTGCTTTAAATGGATCTAAAACACAACAAAGATCACGACGGGTTGTAAAGCAGCGGGTCGCATGCAACCGTCGGGATATCATGTTGCTTTGCGTCCAAATTTGCGCGCATGATCATTTCTCTTTTTCATATGTCCTTTCTGGCCACCTTCATTCTATATAGTACTTCTTTCGTCTCATATTTATAGTTTATCTTTTTTGGTTGTCCTAAATTAGTTGTTCGTTTCTAAAAATAGATAGAGAATATAAATCAAGTTTACCATATCTTGAAGTTATTAATAATGATGTTTTCTTAAACTTTGTGTTTTGCTTTTTATATGAACAATTATTTTAGGACGGAGGAAGTATGATTTTCTATTTTATAAATTTGATTTCCATGTACCGTGACAATGCATTTTTTGGTCATTTCACTTGCTAAAATCCTATTCTTAAATGATCTAATTTACTAAACACTAACAACTGATTATTGTGATATCAAACAACAAAAGCAAACCCAAACACTAATATTGCGTTTAGTTAGGGGAAAACACATTTATTTTTCACAAAATGTTTTGTGAAAAACAAGGAAAACAGATATCGCATTAACAAAATGTTTTGCAAAACACAAAATACCTTATTTTTTAACTTAACAATGAAAATTATAAAACAAAATTTTGTTGTTTTCTTTTTTTTCTTTGTAACCTCCAACCCCCCTCCTCCTTCTTCAAAATAGAAAATATACACATCAACTAAACACGTTTTTTATATTTTCAAGTGTCTTTTAGAGATAAATTTTCCTTTCAAATTTTTACAAAACTAAAAATAGAAATTATGAGAGTTTTTTCTCGAACTAAACGAACCCTAAATGTTTTAAATTGCATTTTGTTAGAACTTATTATCTCACATAATCTATTTTGAGTCTTAATCGGGATATGTAAATGGTCAAGGAAACATTTGCTCTTAGGCTAAACGCAATGGTCGGTTGCCCCGATTGGTTGAGTGTTTGGTTGACCCCGGTTGCCCCATTGTGGGGTGATCGGCTGAGGAAGGTTGAGGCCAAATGAGGAGTGAACTAGGTTGCCTTCTCAACCGAGTATCAAAGCCACATAATTCCAAATTGTTACCGCTAAAAAAAAAAAAAAAAAAAAAAAAAAAACCTTTACCACTTTTACAACATTATAAATACCAACCTCAAACACATTTTTAAACACACAATTTCAAACACAATTCAAACAACTTCTCATCAATATTCATCATGTCACAAAGAAAAACTCCCGTATAAAAAAACCGACGATCCCGACTTCCCCAAATTCCCCGAACTTGAATTTCTCACCGGATCCACCATTTGAATTAACCGGTGTAACACCACCACAAAATCGAAGTATTCGTTTTCGAGCACCCGATTTTGATTATGAAACACGACTACCACAACCCAACCACAATCAAAACCCATTTTACTTCAATCGTCCATATTTCCCACCGGGTCGTCCGAGTATCAATCAAAACCAAGCACCAAGCGGGTCGTCATATCATCATAACATGGATTTCTCCTAATCTTCCCAACTAATCAATCGTTTTCACCGCTTCATGGTGTTAATCTTGATATGGATTTTGAGCATTTTATGGAATTCCTCCTCAAAACTACACGCCTCAAGAATACCCGACTCGAAGATGCTTGATGGGACAAGGTTCGGGCACGGTTCATACCACGGTTCTATTCAGTATTTAAGGCGATGTTGAAGAGACGCCACCGTCAAATCAAAGAAGGGTTCAAGCAGGCTACAAAGGAGAAGGCAAGAATGTTGCAACCAAAAGGTCAAGCATGGACAAAAGCGGAAGAGGTCGCGCTTTGTAGAGCTTGGATACATGTGTTGGAAAATTCGGCTAGAGGAACGCTATCAACCTGAGTGGGTTTTGGGATGAGGTGATAGCGATTTTGAAAATGAACTGTTCAACAAGAACCTCGACTCCATAACGACCAAATGGAAGGGTATGATTCGTTCTCAGGGTTGGTTTTTTTGTGCGAATTATGGATAATATCAAGAATAATCACTAAGCGGTGAGAATGAGCGAAGACGACCATGAAAAGGTCGTAACGAATCTAGTGTGATTCACAAGCATGAGTTTACATTGAAGGAGTGTTGGAAAGTTTCGGTAGGGCATTCTACTTGAAAAAGCTGCCGAGATGCTCGCCACCCCGAATAGTCGGAAGAAATCCAAGACTTGAAACCACCCTGGTCAACAAAAGGTCCTTTAATCTCAATCGTGGATGATTACGAAGAAGAGACTAGAATCACGACCAAAGGTCGTGACGCAATGAAGAAAGCACCCGAGCCACCAACATCATTTGTTACTAATACGGGCAAGAACTTTTCAAGTTCAAAAGTTTAAATAAGGAAAAAAAAAGAATATGGAAGAGAATACATAAAGTTGAAGCAAAAGAGTTGGAGCTTGCGGAGGCAAGGCGGCAAGCGAGCCTAGGAGTTCAAAAGAGAACTTGAGCTCCAACGTCGCGGACAGATCGACAAAGACAATCAAACCGGGAGCAAGATTTAATTTTCTACAACACACCTCGACAAATATGCCCGCATCGACAACCATGAACTTTAACAACTTAAGCGAGAATCGAAAGAACGTTCTGAACTTAGATTATTAAGTTCTGAGTTTTAATAAGTATTATAACGCCTACGTTTTATTAGTTTAAGCTTTTAATTATTGTTGTAATATTAAGTATTTTTATTAATGAAGTTTAATTTTGTTTTTAAAAGTATTTGAATTAAAAAAAATAAAATAAAAATCTTAGGTTATCATTGTGGCAACTAGGTCGTCGTCAGGTCATTGAAGAGAGAAAGCTGATGTGATACATGTAAACTAGGTTGACATTGTGTTTAGCCTTGGGAGGTGAGTTGGAAAGAAAAATATACAAAAGAACAAAAAAGTGGGCAACTATTTGAAGGGATAGGTCATGGACATCACATCAAAAACAGAATCTGGCAAAAGGGTAAATTGGACATTTACTTTCTAGGGTGAAGTCTAGGATGCAATGTGTTAAAAGCTGAAACAAAACAGTGCATGTCATCAAAATATCCAAACTTACACGACAGTTCCAGCGCGTGTTTTACAAACGTGGTCCTTGTTGTTTTATGGACCATCTTTTTTGTTTATTCTGTCGAGTCAAATAGCTTGACTAATAAAAGTGACTGTATGTTGACCAATTAAAACCTTTTCCTTTACTAAAGTTGAAAAATTAAATATGTCTATTAATTTTCTTTAATTATTTTTGAATAATGAGATCATAATATTTTCGAGATTTAAAATGTGGGGATGATGATAAAATCCTCACATGTCATATTAGCACCTTTGTATTTTTGATAGTCTTTAAAATGGTTCTTAGGTTGTGATATGCTTAATAACAGGTTTAAGATAGGTAGTAAAATCAAAACTGAATAACAGGTTGAAGAAAATGATAAGTTTTTCAATCACTATTACATGTAATATAAATGCGACTTGGTGCTATAACTTAGACTTTAATAATTGTTTTTTAACTAGACTTATGAGATTTTCAAACTAAATAAAACTCGTTTGATGTGTTTTACTATTTTACCGGGTCATGCTAAAAGAAACTAGTCTTTAAAAGTAGAAATTGGCCTGGATTAGGCCTAGATGGGCTGGGTAGAAACAATTTAGATTTAGAACGGCTAATCACCCACGAGACGAGACCAATTTATTTTTTGATAACTGGGCCGTAGCAATTACATTGTCTTTTTTCTCCTTTTATTTCTTTCATATCAATATTTGTGGATTTTGGCACTTCTTCTATAGTTCTATCTCTATAATCAATAGTAGGCTTTAATTTTAAAAATAATTACCTAAAAGGCCTAATAACCAACATATGAGCTAAAAAATATCACTTTATCAAAATAAACTTTCAGCGCAAGTGTAATTGATATGATCAAATGTACACCATAAGTATACAAAGGCCCACGAAAAAATACATAGAGATCTACATAACATACTGAGTGTCTTTTACGCGATCCACGATACATTTTCACAGACTTATATTACGCTTAACTCAGCTTCTGACAAAGAGTTAAAAACCTATATATTATTACGAGTATGCTTATTAGCTACTTGAACTAATGCGTATAACTGTTGAGTTAGAAGGTGATAACACCAAGAATACGATTGTCAACAATGATCGGCCGTGATGAAACTTGTGATTATCTGGAACAAATCAAATCCTAACGCACCAGAAGTTCATGATCTGAGTTGTCACCAACTTCTTCAGAGTCTCATATTTCAAATTAAAAAAAAAAAAAAAAAAAAAGATACGACTTTTTCTACGTTGGACCATTATTGGCAATTGCATGTTCTACAATCTTTATTTTTAGCTCGGAATTATATGTATGAATGCATGTGTCAATGTGAGTTCATTTGTGTCATTTGCACATCATTATCATACTCATCTTTCAACTGCAATTTCCGCAGTCAGGCTCGTATATAAATTTAAGCGGTAATTATTTTGTGGATTGACAGTTACAAACACACAATTCTGTTTATGTTTAACAAATAAAAGAATTAAATTTTGAAAATTGTTCATCAAAACATACTTGGAGTCGTAGTCTGGTACTTCTTTTGCATTGATACGATCAAATGTAAGTTCTTAATCAAGCACTATAGCTGATATTTTGTGCAAGGGCTTTCAACTTACAGAGATACCTCAAACAACTACATAAACTGTAAAAAGCCCCATCATATTTTTATATGCACATTCTTGTCTTTTCTAAATGTAATGTTACTGCTTTTATCAATATTGTCATGTTTAGATTTTCAGTGTCACAACTCACAACTTAAGCTTAGTATCACAACCCACTAGGGCCGTCTTTAAGAGGGTCTGAAGATGAGCGGATCGCTCAGGCTCCATAAAATTTAAATGCCTAAAATTTATTCAGCTTAATAATTATATGTATGCATATTATATATTTTCGCGAAAAAATATTTAGATAATAAAATATTTTAAATGAAGAATATATTGTAACATTTAGATAACTAATTACATTATATCTTATAAATGATGACTTTATATATAACATTTCTTTTCAAAAAGCCTTCCAGAGCCCTCAAAATTTCATAAATCCATGACACGGCCGTGCAACCCACGTTTTATTGATTCTTTATTCTTGGCCCAAAGGATAGTTTTTACTAACATTTTTCAGCCCACAATCTCAGTAAGACTCATAAATTCATATGCTTTTGTTATGTTATACTACTATTTGAAGTTAGAGCCACATTTGAAAACTCAAAAAAGTGACCACTTAGAAAGGTATTCATCTGCAACTTTCGCTATTTCACACCCTTTCGAATAAAGAAACTTGAAGAACTGATCACTTAGAAAGCCATTTAATTTGCTATCCTAAAGATGTAATAGCACATTTTCGACTTTTTATTAAATGCATAATAGAACTACTTCTCACCTACGTGCTATGAATTTAGAGGCACATAGTCTTCTTCAACAATTTCTCCAAATCTATCTTTTTCTTCCATAATTTCTATGTTTCTACGCATAAAAATAAACATGTTTAATAAACACCATAGAACCATTTATGGGCTAAACAAGTTAAGTTATTTCTATTCTTTTTATTGTAAGAGTAATTATAAATCTTATACTCGGTAATGTCGAACTTGTAATATTTAAAGAATGTATAACTTGTTTGAAAGACCGGAAGACATATGTTAAAGTCTAATCCAAACAAAAGGACACCATTATACTGAGGATAACATTTACATGTGTTGTGTGCCAATTAGTTTTGCCAGGATATTACACATGCATATATATAAAAGAACTTTAATGCTGAGAAACCTTATTCAAGTTGATATCTCTAATGCCAGAATATTACACATGCATATATAAAAGCGTATTTAGCACTTTTTTATAAACAAGGAAAGAGAGAATCTGAGCAAGTATAAAGGCGATTGAAGTAATTGCTATCTAAAGGGTCTCTGTCTTGAGCCCCATGGGTGAGGTGGGCTGCACTTTTGCAAAGGGTGTCTTGATTTCATCTGCTAATCATTATTCAATCATTGGTAATGATTAGTTTCCGATTCTGCATGTTTTTTTACAACTTATTTTTTACCACTTATACCACTTATTTTTTTTACAAGTTTTTTGTACAATTTTTTTTATAACTTATACCACTTTTTTACAACTTTTTTTTTTGGTTTTACAATTTTACAAGTTATTTTTTGGTTTTACAAGTTTTTTTATGATATAGATTCAGTTTTAAAACTTAAAAAAAAACCGTAGTCGGAAATTTTTTGAGGCTCAGTTCGAAGGTTGCAAAAGTGAGATTTTATCCCACTTTGCCGTCCATTCGGTTTTCATCATCGTCTCGGAAAGTTTTTAGGCTCAAAAATCATCATCGCCTCGGAAAATTTTTAGGCTCAAACCCGAAGGTTGCAAAGTGAGATTTGATCTCACTTCCATTCGATTTTATCATCATCGACTCGGAAAGTTTTTAAAGTTTTAGGCTCAAAAATCATCATCGCCTCGGAAAAGTTTTAGTCACAATCGCGACAAAGTCACGGTTCATAGGAACTCGCACAAAGCGCACTCACAAACCGCACAAGCCTCACAATCTGCACAAGCCTCACAAACCGCACAAGCCTCACAAAATCCTGCACAAACACAAGACTCACAGGTTCCACGGGTTTCACAGTTACACAAGTTACACGTTTTGAACATGATTCTCACAAGTTACCACTTGCAAAAGTTCACAAGGTGTACTAAGATTCTCAAAGTTCACAAGGTGTACTAAGATTCTCAAAGGCAATACTTCTCAAAGGCACCCCATATAATCCTGGTGAAAGCAACAACACTGACAACAATACCTGTGAAAGCAAGCTACACCACAAGTGGTCAGGAAACAACACCAACAACAATATAATCCTAGCGGGCACCTTATATAATCCCAAATTGAAAGCAACAACACAAACAAGTGGTCCGGATCAACAACAATCAACAAACAATGATTAGTGGTCGGGATCAACAACAACAATCAACCACCATGTCTAGTTCACCATTTAACACATAAGAGGTAAACAACTTATCAAAGGCTTAGATTATTAGCTTTATAGCTCATGTTGGTACGCAAATTCGGTTTGCCTCGCTTAAACTCTTTTTAAGTTTAAAAAAAAAAAAAATCATCATTGCCTTTTTATTTCATTAAAGTTGCAAAATGACCTTGAATGGTCACTTTACCATCCAAGAATGAAATTTTTATACCAAAACACTAAGTTTTTTCATTCTGGTTCAAAGTGAATCACTTTACCATCCAATGTGCCAAGGATAACGTGAGGTGCCTTGCCAAGGATAACGTGGGGTGCCTCGTGAGCTTTGCCCACAAAAGGGTTCTCTATGCGAAAAGCGTGCAAAACAAACATACAAACATATAAGCAAACAATTTTAGATCTAAAAGGCAATGATGATTTTTAAAAAAAAAAAAAACTTAAAAAGAGTTTTTTTTTTAACAACGAAACATACGTAACCACCATAGCTTCAAGATCTAACAAGTGTAAAACTTGTTAAATCAAAGTTTTTAGATCCGAAATCTTATCAAATAATCAAAAAAGTAAAGTTTTTTTTACCAACCTCAAGTTTATTTCCAAAACACCACGACTTCAAGATCTAAAAACATTTCGGATCTAAAAACTTAACTATGAATAATATCGAGCCACAAAACCACCATAGCTTCAAGATCTAACAAGTGTAAAACTTGTTAGATCAAAGTTTTAGATCCGAAATCTTATCAAATAATAAAAAAAAAATTTTTTTACCAACCTCAAGTTTATTTCCAAAACACCACGACTTCAGATCTAAAAACATTTGGATCTAAAAACTTAACTACGAATAATATCACGAGCCACAAAACCACCATAGCTTCAAGATCTAACAAGTGTAAAACTTGTTAGATCAAAGTTTTTAGATCGAAATCTTATCAAATAATCAAAATAAAGTAAAGTTTTTTTACCAACCTCAAGTTTATTTCCAAAACATCGAGCTTCAGATCTAAAAACATTTCGGATCTAAAAAATTAACTACGAATAATATCGAGCCACAAAACCACCATAGCTTCAAGATCTAACAAGTGTAAAACTTGTTAGATCAAAGTTTTAGATCCGAAATCTTATCAAATAATAAAAAAAGTAAAGTTTTTTACCAACCTCAAGTTTATTTCCAAAACATCACGACTTCAAGATCTAAAAACATTTCGGATCTAAAAACTTAACTACTGAATAATATCGAGTCACAAAACCACCATAGCTTCAAGATCTAACAAGTGTAAAACTTGTTAGATCTAACAAATGTAAAAGATTTGGATCAAAAAGCTGAACAACGATTTCAAAATGAAACGCGTAAACCACTTAAGCACCACACACGTATACACACAAAAACACAAACACGTCTTTGTATTAACAATATGCCCATTCAGATTCAAGATCTAACAAGTTTTACACTTGTTAGATCAACGATTTAGATCAAAATCATAAGATCTAAATTTTTTTAGAGAGAGTAATACCACCAGTGAGAGAGAGAGATAGATGGTTTTGCCGTGAAGGACGAATATCACCAGCAAAAAGACAGAGAAACCATGTGCGCACACACGGTTTCAAAATGAAACGCGTAAACCACTTAAGCACCACACACGTATACACACAAAAACACACACACGTCTTTGTATTAATAACGAAAACTTTTTATAAAAAGTTTGTATTAATAAAAATTTTGTATTATAAAAAGTTTTATAAGTTTTTAAAAGTTTGTATTAAAAGTTTTTAAAATGTTGTATTAATAAAAGTTTGTATTATAAAAAGTTATACAAATGTAATAAAAGTAATAAAAGTATTTTTAAAAATATTTATAAAAACATGTATTTATAAAAAGTATTTATAATTGTTTGTAAAAAAAATGTATTTATAAAAAAAGATAAAAAAAATATTTATAAAAGTTTGTAAAAATTTTGTATTTATAAAAGTTTTTAAAAAAATTTGTACAAGTATTTTTTATCGAAGTTTTTTATAAAGGTTGTTGTGTTTTTATATTGTATAGGTGTTCGGTACTGAAGTTGATTTAATTAATTGGGTGCGATCTCATCTTTGAATCGATTGGTTTTGTTATTGTTATTGGAAAAGTAAAAGAGATAGGGGCTATAAGTACTCTGTCGAATTTTTGTGTTCTAGACATGGGGCGTCTTCACGTGAAGGTTTAGAAGATGAACTTCAACGGCAGACTAAATGCCGAGCAAATGTAATTGCCCATTCGGATTACTAGCTAAATTTATAAAGCGTTTTAATGGTTGGATATTGAAGGTTAAGTGTCCCGGCATAATCATAATTTTCCGACTCGTTGCATGGTTTTCACAGCCATGCGATTAAAAAAAGTGAGTTAGTTTTTGTGAGGCGGATGACAAAGCAGTGTAGCACCACAATTATACTTTCTTCAATAAAAGAGATGGATCTAATAACGTGTCTACCATTAAAACGGTGTATAATGCACAAGAAAAGATACGTCGCGACGATCGTGGTGATTTGACTCGATACAACCGCTTTTAGTACATTTGCGCCAGTAAGGTTATACATATTACCCTAGGATAAATGACCACACAAATGAGCTCGATGAAATATTTTTGTTCACCCGACGTCATATGCCACATGGACAACATATCAGGAAATCATGCCGATGGACTCCACATACAACACCAACATGTTTAAGCGCAATTCTTTACAGCTTGTTGGGTTACTCCAACAAACACAACATTCTCAATGGCGTTTAGCTTTTGGACAAGGAAAAAGCCAAATTTCAAATGGGTGTTGGAATGTGTTAAGTTGGTGATACAAGAACAATACTACCCGGGTTATCGTCCACCGACAGAGATTTAGCGTTGCTTGGGGCATCTGTGAGAAGAATTCCCAAACGCTAGCAGATTACTCTGCGATGGCATATCAATCAAAATGTGCTAAAGCATTGCGTAAACAGATTCGATCGTTAAAGGGTATGAGTGCATTAGATTGACATGGATTCGATGATTCTGCTCAGGCCGAAGAAGTGTTCGGGCATTATTATCGGCACCTCGTGGTTTATTGGTCCAAAAAGGGTACTCAATTGTTATTTAATAATACATTTTTATTATTATTTAATAAATAACTACTCGATTGTTTTCTCACTTTAGTAATTCTTTGTTTTCTCGGATGTTTTCCAGTATTTTCGTGGCGGGTGCGAGATTACGATCGCATGTTTGTGTCGTACATTACCGATCAATATCGCAACTTCGCCAAACAACAGCGTGTAGAGTTGAGGTCAACCTGCTGATGACGTTATACTGGGCTCCACATACCCGGCTTAGACACGTTGTTGTGTTCGGTCGACAAGATTATAGTCAAGTTGTTAAAGAAAGTAATCGTGGACGTCCGAAGCGAAAGGACAACAAATCCAAGTCTAAACCAAATATCCGGTTTGAGCGAAGAACCCCCACGAGGCACCGCAAACCTACACAAAACCTAAAAAGTCCTGTATAAATAAAGAATCTGCGAGACACGGTTCTTATGTGGGAGAGCCTTCTAACGTCCTGCACTTAAACGAAGGACCTAACGAAGGACCTAGCGAGGCGAATTAAGACACCACTTATGCGTTCCAGTTACTTTAGCGAATATTGTATGGTGAAATTCCACTCTTTTCCGACCGGATCCTAGGGATCTTTAACGTGGAGGGTGATGGAAATTGTGGCTATCGAGCTCTTGCCGTAGGTCTTGGCCATCGACAAGAAATGTGGCCCGATCGAGAGCTCTTGCCGGGAAGAGGTAGACAATAACGAGGAAGTTTACTGAGGAAATGTGGGTAATTCTTTTACATCTACACGTAACTCGATGAATTGGTTTAACGGTGCGGCACCCAAATTATTGGATGATATGTGCGGTTCAAGAATGGTTATTGCTACACTCTTAACCGTCCTATTGTATGTATAACCAATTCACAATCTCTTTTGTGTCTTCCACGAGAGGTTCTCCGATTCAAAGAAAATATTGTCTCCGGTTGTGATTCTTCGTGTGGGAACAACGAATGTGCTCACTTCGTTCTTGCGGTTCTTGATGAAGACTCACCACTCCCGTATAATCACCCACAATGGAGATATTTTAGAAATGCCGTGGCGCGCCATGGGAACATGTGTTTACTCAACGACGGAGGATGTTTAGATATCGTGAAAACGATTATTGATTTATATTGTAAATGACACAACATGTATAGACGATTCTCGATTTATATTGTAAATGACAAAACATGTATAGACGATTCTTGATTTATAGCAAACGACTCGTCATCTTTTGTTACTGATTTACGCTCCGCTCCGGTTCTTCCTCATGTTTTGTTACGAGAATCGGATGACATTCATGGAGGGACATTCATTGTGTCAACCACGCACCCGCTCGTGTTGAGAGTCCAGTTATGTGCTTTCTTCACAATCTTATGTGCCTCCCTCTCGGCTATATCTCCACCGCAGATGAGGACAATTTTATACACCGTCCTCCGGTTCTTCCTCATCTTTTATTACGGCCGTCTCGCGTTGGCGAGTACGAGCGAGATTTGACGGATTGAGGAGACGCATTTGAGTTAGAGTCTCGTGTGGGACATATGGCGATCATTGGGCGACTATGCCTCGGGCGTGATTGATCTTAGTTTCTAGTTATATTGTAATTTTGTGAACCATGTATCAACTATTAATCTATAACAAGATTGGTTATTGTGAACCATGATATTACTAATTTATGTTGTGAATAATTATACAAATTCTTTTGGCCAGATGCAACAACAAAATCCTTACTTGTGTCGTTGTCAACGTGGATTAATAATTGAAAGAACATCCCACAAGCCCAAAACTTGTGGTCCGAAGTATTATGCATGTCCTTTCTCAAAGGTAAATAATTAAACGTTTGCTTATTTGCGTAAATATATCAATAACTTGTTTGTTTAGAATACATTTCTTATAATTGTTTCGTCATGTAACACCCGGGGACTAAAGACTATGGGTGTCGATACTTCATGTGGAAGGAAATATTTCAACAAAAGTACTTTGGTGAAGCCTCTTCTTCAACGCAATGCTCAAACTGCGAAACTAAAGATACAACGATCAACATGCTATTGGTGAAAACAATTTGTTGCGAGCAAAAATAAAGGCGTTGGAGGCATCACCGGAATTGGCAAGAAATCTAGTTGATCACGCATGTCGGTAGAGTGGAATACTCTATGAGCTTATAAATGACATTAATAATCTTCATGTGGAGTAGATTTCGTTGTAATATTGAAAACATTGTTGTTTTACTTGTTTAATGTTTTAATGTCTAATGTTTTATTGTTATTGTTTAATTAAATGGAAACAAACACACAATTAAAAAGCATAACGTAAAATAAATATCATATAAAAACACTACACAATTAAATACACTATACATATAAAAACACTACACAAATTAAATACACTATACAATATACCTAAATTAAACACTACACACACAATTAAAAAAAAAAAAAAAAAAAAAAAAGTACCACCGCATGCGGAAGGGGACCCACACCTATTGAGGTGCCTACCAAGGAGAACGTGGGGTGCTGCATGGTTTAGCCCTATCTAAAAGATGTTTGTGAATTTATGATCATATTAAATGGCATTGACACTATTCAACCACCTTATGCATATGCATGAATTGACTACACGAAACCTATAGTTACTAATGTGTTTTTAATCTTATATATAATAGACATTGGATAGAAACATTAGTGCATACTCTATACCACCTCTTAGCTTCTCCCACCACCAAATGCTTCAATGACCAGATGCGTCTCACCCCACAACCACCATCCTTCACCATGCAGCCTCCAGTGACGTCATCCGCCACCATCTCCAAGGTAGTACATGTGTCATTTTACGTTTTATCTTTATAGAACATGTTGTTAATTTATAAAAGCTCAATGATACTTTTATGTTCTATTTTAAAAGTATATATGGACCTATTATTACGTCATAAATCCATATATATTTGCTTCTCAAAACTTTAGAGTAGTTTAGACGCAAATATATGGAGAAACATGTTGATTACTCCACAAGCAAGAAAACATTAGATGTGGTTAGTTAAGGTTGCTTTGTTTTATTATTGCGAAACCAAGAAAAGATAAGATCGTGATTACCATTTCTACTTTATTGTTGAAATAGATGTTCTCGGAAATATTACGTCCTTCGGTAAAATTGTCATTCTTTTTATTTCCCTTTCATCATGTTACAATTTCATATCATTGTTTCACCAAAACTACATCGACTTTTTCATAGAACTTTGGACAGTGAAGTTTTGATTAGAATTTTGAACCTTTGAAATGCAAAGAACTTTAACGGCAGAAAATGGAAAGAGCGACAAAACCAAGATCTACTGTGTGGGTTAGTTTAACAAGTAAGAAGAAAGGAATATTGAGAAAAAACAAGAATATCATAACTACGGAGTAATATTGTTTATAGATTTGCTATGGAAATATTTGAATGTTTAAGTTTATTACGTATATTTAGTTTGATAAGAATGTTTAAATCAAAGATTCATAGGCCAAATCAACACGTACCAAGAATAATTTAGATTGTTAATGGGTGGGTCAAATCATATTTCAATTCGACATATAAATCCAAGGTGAAGTTAAACAAAGAAAAGTTCTTTTTAATATTAACGTAACATACTTCATAGATTCCTAATTAACATTAACTGTGATCTATAAATAGAATGAGGACAAGTGTCATATAAAGGTAGTTAGGTTTGTTATTAAGTTTGTTAATTAGGCATCAGCATCAAAACTAAGATTTGAAATATTATTTTGCTGAGCAATATCAAAAGCACACTATCAAATCTTCGAAGTGGCATGAAGGTGACTAAAATTGAAAAAAAACTTAAGGTATCATTTTTTAGTAAAACCACTATAATAGAAATTTCGACCCGTATACTTATGAATGGGTCAAATGGGGTTTTGATTTAGGCTACTGTTAATATTCTCTCATTGTAATTGCATAATGTTTTCAATGACTACAAGATGCCTCAATGGCAACTAAAAAACATATTATGTGATTTTAAAGAAAGGGAAGATTGTGCATCAAGAAGGAGTGTACAACTTACAAAGGGACAAGGCAAAAGGTATGTAGTGTGATGAATTTTGTAGTATTTTTGACAGTTTCTAATGTTCATTGGTTACAGGGAAGAATGCAAAATCCACCTTTAGTGGAAATACGATGTGAGGCCTAAACTTGATACTAATTGGTCCTACTCGTCGTTTTTTTTGTATTTGTTTTTGTACATATATTTTTTTGTATATATTTTTTATGTCATTATCTTTGTAATCACATGTTGTATTGTATTGGTTAGCCATATGATACGATCCAAATTAGAATAAGACCGAGAACATTTGAAACATGGAAATCATCTATATGGTGCAGTGCGGGAAAACGAACTCGGAGAGACCATGAAAGGTGAAGAGGTATATTTTGAGAAAAAACTAAGCGACTCACCATCTTGGATGTAAAGGCATTTTATTGTGTTACTTTATCGAGTATCTAAATAGCTTCCTCATGGCATATGCTTTTAGTAAAAAAACCCTTACATTACATTCGTTGTGTTTTCAAAGCGAATAAGCAGTTACCAAACATGGTCTCTCGACACGATATCGATGTCTTGGTAAAAAATTCTACATCTCAACACTCTTGTTTTCTAGTGTAAAACATACTATCCTCAAAAATGACATTATTTCGTGTTATATTAGACATAAGGAAGATGAGGATATAATAGGTGGACAACCATGTCAAGATGTCCGAATTGCCAGAGCTTTTGGGGTTGAGTTAGTAGCTGTTGTGAATATAATTACACTAAATATATAAATTACATTATAAAATAATCCCTTAGTGTAAACATGCGTGCCCTCATAGGCTCACGATTTCCGGCCGTATAATTACCGATTATGACTTGAGAATTATTGACAACAACTACTAACTCAACCCCAAAGCTCGCACCGGGACATGCCGACATGTTTGTCCACTTATCATATCCTCATCTTCCCATGTGCCCGATATAACCTCGAAATAATGTCATTTTAAGGATAGTCTGTTTACAATAGAAAACAAGAGTGTTAGGATGCGTAATTTTTACCAAGACACCAATATTAGCTCAAAGACCGGGTTTGGTAAATCGCTTCTTGCCTTGAAAACACAACGAATGTAATGTAAGAGTTTTTTCACTAAAAGCATATGTCATGAGGAACTTATTTAGAAAGTGATAAAGGAACATAATAAAATACCTTTGCATCGATATGATGGTGAATTGTTTAGTTTTTGTCTCAAAATATACCCCTTCACCTTTTCAAGGTCTCTCCGAGTTCAGTTTTCCCCGCCCCTGCAAACCATATAGATGATTTCCATGTTTCAATTGTTCTCGGTCTTAATCTAATGATTGTATCATATGGCTAACCAATACAATAAAACATGTGATTACAAAGATAATGACATAAAAAATATATACAAAAAAATATTTATACAAAAAAAACTATGAGTATGACCAATTAGTATGAAGTTTAGGCCTCACATCATATTTCCCCTAGAGGTGGATTATGCATTCTTCCCTATAACCAATCAACATTAGAAACTGTCAAAAATGCTACAAAATCCATCACACTACATACCTTTTGCCTTGTCACTTGGTAAGTTGTACGCTCCTTCTTGATGCACAATCGTCCCTTTATTTACAATCCTATAATATGTTCTTTATTGGCCATTGAGGCGTCTTATAGTCGTTGATAACATTCTGCAATTACAACGAGAGAACATTAATATTAGCTTAATCAAAACCCCATTTGATCTATTCATAAGTATATGGGTTCAAATGGCTATTATAGTGGTTTTACTAAAAAACAGTACCTTAAGTTTATTTTCAATTTGAGTCACCTCCATGCCACTTCAATTATTTGATAGTGTGCTTTTGATATTGTTCAGCAAAATAGTATTTCAAATATGAGTTTGATATTCATGGCTTATTAACAGACTTAATAATAGACCTAACTACCTTTGTATGAAACTTGTCCTCATTCTATTTGTGGATCACAATCAATATTTGATGTTAATTAGGAATCTATGAAGTATGATACTTAAACATTAAAAAGAACTTTTCTTTGTTAAATTTCAACTTGGATTTATATGTCGTAATTGAAATATGATTTGACCCACCCATTAACAATCTAAAATTTTCTTGTTACGTGTTGATTTGGCTTATGAATCTTTGATTTTAGCATTCTTAGCGCGGTCGAATATACGTAATAAACTTAAACATTCAAATATTTCCATAGCAAATCTATAAACAATATTACTCTGTAGTTATTATATTCTTGTATTTTCTAAATATTTCCATTTCTTCTTACTTGTTAAGTTGACTCATTGCAATTGGATTTATATCGTTTTATCGCAAGTTACTTTATAGGATAAATGTTATCTTTCTATCTGCCCACCCACACGGTAGATCTTGGCTTTGTCACTCTTTTCTTTTTCTGCCTTTAAAGTTCTTTGCATTTCAAAGGCTCAAAATTCAGATCAAAATTTCACTGTCCAAAGTTCTATGAAAAAAGCTGATGTAGATTTGGTGAAACAATGGTATGAAACTGTAACATGATTAAGGGGGAAATAAAAAAGAATGACAATTTTACCTGAAGATGTAATATTTCCGAGAACATCTATTTCAACAATGAAGTAGAAATGGTAATCACGATCTTATCTTTTCTTGGTTTAATTTCGCAATGATAAAACAAAGTTACCTTAACTAATCAAATCTAATGTTTTCTTTATTGTGGAGTAATCAACATGTTTCTCCATATATTTACACCTAAAGTTTTGAAAAGAAAATATCTCTGATTTTTACTGGATGATAGGTACATATATACTTTTAAATGAAACATAAAAGTATTCATGAGCTTTTATAACTCAACAACATGCTCATATAAAGATAAAACATAAAACAAAAGATGTACTACCTTGGAGATGGTGGAGGATGACGTCAATGGAGGTGCATGGTGAAGGATGGTGGTGTGGGGTGAGGCGCCTTTGGTCATTGAAGCGATTGGTGGGAGAAGCTAAGAGGTAGTATGGAGTGGTGGGAGAAGCTAAGAGGTAGTATGGAGTATGGACTAATGTTTTCTATCGAATGTCTATTGTATATAAGATTAAAAGTCACTATCGTTTACATAATTTAGTAGCAATAATAGTAGGTTTCGTGTATAAATTCATGCATATGCATATGGTTGAATAGTGTCAATGCCATTTAATATGACGCAAACATGTTTTAGATAGCATTTACTCAATGACCTTTATACTTGGTGAGAATCTCTTGTTTCCTTGTCTATAAAAAGTGCAAAGACACTAGAAAAGATTTTAAATAATCTTTTATATATGCATGTGTAACATTCTAGCATTAGACTTGGTGTAATAAGTCAACTCACACCACAAAAACATACCTCACAAAATACATTTTAAATAAAAATACACACACAAGCATGCATACAAGTTGGTCGTCTGCCAACCCACATCTCCATTTTGATGAGGGCGTCCAACATGGGGACCCGGATGGTGTACTAAAGGCGCTAGTATTTTGGGTGCCACATGGGATGGGGACTCGTCGAGTTTGCCCTTAGTACGCCCAACCTTATAGATATCAACTTGAATAAGGTTTCTCAGCAAAGCTCTTTTATATGCATGTGTAATATCATAGCAAAACTAATTGGCACACAACACATGGTAAATGTTATCCTCGGCCATAATGTTGTCCTTTTGTTTGGATTAGACTTTAACATATGTCTTTCGGTCTTTCAAACAAGTTAGACATTCTTTAAATATTGCAAGTTCGACATTACCGAGTATAATTAGATTTATAATTACATTTACATTAAAAAGAATAGAAGTAACTTAACTTGTTTAGCCAGTAAATGGTTCTATGGTGTTTATTAAACATGTTTATTTTATGCCTAAAACATAAAAAGATTGAAGAAAAGATAGATTTGGAGAAATTGTTGAAGAAGACTAATATGGGGCGTTTCTTTTTATTTCAGTTAAGAGCTATATAAATATATGTAGGTTTCATGTGGGCTCATGTCTGTTAATGCCTTTAGATGGGGAGATGATCTCATTTTATGACTTGTGGATATAGAGGGATTAGTGGAAATATGTGAGCTCCATATTAAAAAAGAACATTATTAAATACTTGTGTGGACTCATGTGAACCCAATCCATTAGCTAAGGGGAAAAAGAAACACAACCATCTGCCTCTAATAAGAAACCAGACCCAGCATACAAAATTCATAGCACGTAGGTGAGAAGTAGTTCTATTATGCATTTAATAAAAAGTCAAATACGTACTATTAAACATCTTTAGGATAGCAAATTTAATGGCTTTCTAAGTAATCAGTTCTTCAGGTTTCTTTATTTGAAAGGGTGTGAAAGTTGCAGCTGAATACAGGGACGGAGCCAGACAAAAATATGACCGGGTGCACAAATGTTTTTGAACCATAATATAATAGAGTTAAAAAGTGGATTAAAACGATAAATAAATGAACATATTACCTTCTAATTAGTAATTCTACGATCTCCCATAGCAAAAAAACGCTTACGTACATCCTCATATTAGGGCTTTTACAAAATTTTATATTTATTTTTTAATTGTAAATATACCAATTAAATAATTCTAGAGACACATTTTGATGCACCGGGTGCATTTAAGATCCATTTAGAAAAAATCTATAATTTTTTTAAAAACTAACATTATATCGAAAAAATCAATGGGGTGCACGTGCACCCCCTGGCTCCGTCCCTGGCTGAATACCTAGCTTTATATTTGGCTGTAAATAACAAAAGTACATGAATTAATATTGATAAAAAGCAGTAACATTACATTTTCAAAAGACAAGAATGTGCAATTGTGCATATAAAAATATGATGGGGCTTTTTACCTTTTTTATGTACTCCGAAGGTGTTTGAGGTATTTCTTTCAGTTTTTTTGGCTAAAGGGTTTCAATACCCGGTGAATAGAGACATTTCGTAAGTTGAAAGCCCTTACACAAAATATCGATTATGGTAGTGCTATAGTCCGTGCTTGATTAAGAATGTGCATTTGATCGTATCAATGCAAAAGAAGTACCGATGACGAGGTCCGGAGTCGGGTCATAAACCCGACTACAGAATGGGTTAATACTTGCAAGCCCTGCATTTAACCGGGCCAATATCAATACTATTAAGCTCGATGACGTTGGGCTCACGAAAGCCCAAGCCCAAATCTATTTACTCACGAAAGCCCAATAGATATCCGATATCTTCTAAAATAAGAAGATAATCATTCCCAACCGACTTAGGCGGATACGCCGAAGTTGGGGAACACGAACCAACAAGGATTCCGCGATATAAAGGGAATCATATCCCTCGCTTAAGGTACGATCTCATAACCCTAAAACTCCTTAAACCCTAAACCGATTACTCACTCACGCGGAGGATAATCGGGAGACAATCCCACTGAAGCCTAACGGTGTTTCTTGTCTCTTAGTGCGCAGTGTCTCAAGCAAAGAATTTCAATTGGTACGAGAACCGAGCTCCAAACTAGAACGCCCAACTTTGTATCAACAAGTGGCGCCATCCGGGACCATACACTAAGAACCAACACTAGAATGACAAAGCACGGTAATCGCCGATCGCAATGACCTCATGGGAAGAAGTCGCAGAGTGGACTAACCCCAAGCTGCACTGGGACAACCAACCGCTAAAAATAAGGGATCGTGCCAAGACTTGATCTTCCTCCGTGGAACCGCATTCGGAACAACCCAAGCCACTACAACCACCACGAGTGGAGTAGACCCATCACAAGACCGCCTTTACTACTCCTTCCAATCGGTGCTAGAAACCGACCGACAAAGGTACCGGAGGCACCAGTCGATAAGGGTATAGCGATAAAACAAACGCACTCACTCTCGAGGAGTCGCACTGAATTAGCACCGTAAGTTTTCGTATCCCAAAACTACGAAACATTAACCGCCTCATGCAAGAGGAAGAGAAGAATAGATCGTCGGAACTTGAAAGCCCGACTCAATTTCGATTCGAATACGATACTTCCCCACCGCGCCACCGTAAAGAAAAGCGCAGAGGAAGCGGTCATAAACCCCAATATTCAATGTAATCGGAGGAGAATCGAGGATGAGGAGACATCTCACCGCAACACTTGAGTGATAGTGATAGAGAAGAACGGCGCATCAAAGGTTCACGCCAGACCGGGTAGCCGTAGCACATGATGATCGGGCGAAAGTATTCCCTGTGAGAGCCCTTCGATCCGCACTACAAGTCGACTGAGGATGGTCGCGCAAACGCCGTAAGAAGGAAAATTCATCTTCGATAACTCCTGACAACGAGGATAGCGATACAGACATTGAAGTCTAGAAATGACGCGATAGCCAAGAGGAAGACATGTCTCCCATGGCGCCGCTGAAAGTGGATGCGCTCACCGACGCATTAGTGATTTCTCCGAGAACAAGAAGAGGCGATGCCTACAAATGTCAAGACCTATGATGGAACAGTGATCCGGACGATCACCTAAAAATCTTTGAATCACCGCGACCATTGAGAATCGCCACAACCAAAGGTGGTGCCACATGTTTAATTCCACACTAGTGGGAAGCGCGCGAATCGGTTCAACAAACTCCCACGGGGAGCATAAATGGTTTTGAAGAGTTGAGAAAGGCGCCCGCCTAAATTTTACTCAACGGAAAAGTGCGCTAAAAACCCGCCGAACTCGCCAGGTAAAGCAAAGACCAAGGAGAATCTACGAGCGCATTCATGGAACGCTTTAAAGATGAATGCATGCAAGTTAAAGCATGTCCTCAAGTACTAAAGATCTCGCTTCATGAATGGGATTAATAATCCGTAACTCATCAAGAGGTTGAACGACAAGATCCCCGAGACCTTTGATGAACTCATGAAGCGCCTCGGTCTTTTGTCCAGGAGAAGCCGCCGCGCGGATAGCAAAAGAACCACTCGAGTTACCGGTCACAGAACAACCCGGGAGGCAATCGAACGACCGAGGTAGTAACCGTAATAGAGCTATCGCAATGCCAGAGGAGCGGCAGAGATAATGACAGTACACCCCGATCAAAACCCCAAAGGAAATACTCGCAGCAGAAGGCGCGAATTTCCCAAGACCACCGCAGATGCGCATACCGTAAGATCGGCGACCGAATGGATATCGTGACTACCACGCGCAAAAGGGTCACACCACTAACGAATGTGTCCAACAAGCGCTTAACTCATCGACAAGATGGTCAAAGAGGGTAGATCGACCACTTGGTTAAAAACATTAAAGAGGAAGAGATAAACAAAAGAATGGAAACAAGAAGGAGACACCCAAAGATAAGGCCGACACAATCTACATGATACAAACGCGGCAACGAATCACTAGACAAAAGGTCACCAGAGTTTTCCAAGAAGCGAAATCTCTTTCCTACTCTAATCATGGACAACGCAGAGAAGCAGAGCCACTCACCATTGAAATCAATGCAGTGGTCACGACATACACCGCATGTACATTGATGGTGGGGCATCGGCAAATATCATGTATGAGCATTGCTTTAAAAGACTACGACCGAATACGCAGCCGCTAAACCCGGCCAAGACAAAGACTCACCGGTTTCACGGGTGAAAAGATATGGCCCATGGGCAATCGCGACATTAGTCAAGATTGGCAACGCAGAGCACTCTACGACAACCCGATGGACTTCATGGTGATCAAATCCCCTCGCCATACAATGGCATTATTGGGAGACCCGGATATCGCCCATGCGCATGCGGTGCCATCAACAACAAGACGGATGCTTAAATTCCCAAGAGAAGGGGCATTGTCACTTTACAATGCCACGGTACCAAACAGAGAATGTAACACGGTTACATGCGAAATGGCACCGACCCCAAACAAAGGCGCGCCAAAGTCCCCAACTTGAAGGTCGCGATTCACCCGTAGTACCCGAACAGAAATAACCATCTGAGGGTCATTGTCGGACAACCAGCAAGCGTACCGTGCGCTTCCTACAAAAGAACGCGGATATTTTCGCGCTGGAGCCAAAACACATGATCGAGTACCACGCCGATCACGAGCATAAACCGAGAACCGGCAAGGGTACACACCGATACGCCGTAAGAAGCGCGGCCAAGCCCCGCAGCGTGCGCAGCAATTCCGCAGAGGTACGTAAATTGGTAAATGCAGAATTATGCGTGAAGTCTACTACCACGATCGCTTTCTAACCCAAGAATGGTCAAAAAGCGACGGTAGTCGGCGAATGTGCGAGACTTCACCGACCTAAACAAAGCATGCCCACAGGATCGCTATCCATTACCGTAGATAGACCGAAAATAGAGTCCTTGTGCGGATACCCGTTAAAGTGTTTTCTCGACGCTGCATGCGGATATCACCGACATGATGGCTAAGGAAGACGAGGAAAAATAGCTTTCCACACAAGCCAAGGCGCATCGTTATACAAAATGCCCTTTGGCTCAAGAATGCGGTGCCACCTATCGTTAGTAGACAATGCCTTTGAAAACAAAGTGGCCGCAACTCGAAGTCTATGTGATGACCCGTCATAAAAGCCATATCAAGTTGAGCTTGTGCGCGACATAGAAGAGACGCTCAAAACTCTACGAGAGATCAACATGAAGTCAATCCTAAGAAATGCACCTTCTACGCCATCAAGGCATGTTCCTAGGATACCGATAGAACCCGACGGCATAAAACCTTGTCCGAAAAGACAAAGGCGGTAATAGAACTTCCTCACCACGCACGTCAAGGAGGTCCAATCCTCAACGGAAAACCGGCCGGCCTAAACAGTTCCCCGCCTAAATCGCAGAAAAGTCATTGCCTCTTTCAAAACACTCAAGAAGTGTATAAAAAGGGTGACTTCCGGTGGACGACGGAGGCGGAAGAAGCCTTCACTACACTCAAACAAAGATCTAGCAACGCCCCAACACTCGCTGCACCCCGACTCAGGGAAGAGCCGATCATGTATTTATCAAGAACTCATAAGGGCCAACAGAAGTTACTAATGATAGGGACTCAAAGCAAACCCCTATCTATTTTGTCGCCAGAAGCGCCAAGAAGACGGAGATGAACTACAATGCCATGGAGAAATTAGTCTTGGCATTAGTGTTTGCCGCCAAGCGATTACGCCGGTATTTCCAGCGCACCGATAGCGGTAATCACGCATCAAGCCATCAAGCGCATCATCTCCAAACCCGACAAGCGCCAGACGACCCCAAAGTGGAGTGTCTTACTAGGCGAACACAACATCTCTTATGCACCACGCATCGCAATAAAAGGACAGTTCGCGCACTTCATCATCGAGAAGCCGACATCGATGAGGTACCCGCACCAAGAAAGCAGTGAACTACCGATCCATGGATTTTGTTTACGCACGGATCCTCGCGCGCGACGGATCGTGAGTCGGCCTTATTCTCACAAACCCGTAGGAATGGAATTCACTTACGCACCGCGCTTTGAATTTACCGCGACAAACAATGAGGCGTAATACGAAGCCCTAATCACGGACTACGATTGCAACCGAATGGGTGTACGAACTTGGAAGCAAATGTAGACTCCCTTAGTAGCCAACCATGTATCGGGAGAATACGCCAAAGAAGAGAATATGATTCAAGATCTTGAGAAGACTAAGACATCGATCAAAGGCTTTGACAGATTTACTATCAAGCAAGTCCCTAGAGGAGAAAATCGCAAGGCGCACGACCGAGCAAGATCGCCGACAAGCTTCGCACACTTATCAAAGCAAGTGCCGG
Organism: Chrysanthemum lavandulifolium; assembly: GCA_022545495.1. NCBI lineage: Eukaryota > Viridiplantae > Streptophyta > Magnoliopsida > Asterales > Asteraceae > Chrysanthemum > Chrysanthemum lavandulifolium. The sequence goes on along the minus strand of CM040244.1, from coordinate 239,142,945 downwards.
TGGAAACACCGAAAAGCAAATCAATATCGGAGATGGAAGTCTCCGCAATCATAGAGGAGGATGGTCCTACATGGATGACACCGACACGGAATTCCTAAGCAAAGGAACATTACCCCAAGAATGCATGAAGCTCGCAGAATACGGCGACAACAGCAGAGATTCAATCATGAGACAACATACCGCATCGACGCTCTTTCCTCCAACCATGGCTCACGCCGCCGCCCCCTACAAGCAAATTACGTGGTCGCGAGAAATCCATGAAGGTTCATGCAAGATGCACGCAGACCACGGTCCGTTGTAGCACGCGCCATGCGATCGTGATACTATCGCCAACCATGCATCGCGATGCGCGGGACTTAATAAGGAAGTGCAATGATTGCCAAGTTCATAGACCCGTCCCGCGCCAACCACAAAGACGAGCCGACGCCAATCACGGCGCCATGGCCATTCTACAAATGGGGCATTGATATTGCGTGTCCTTTTCCAATAGCAAGAAGCGGTCTCAAGTTTCTCATAGTAGTCAGACTACTTTACCAAGTGGATCGAGGCAAAAGCAAGGGCGATAATCACCGCAACTGTGTGAAACGCTTTGTCCGGGACAACATAGTATGCCGCTCGGATTACCGGAGAAATCATATCGGATAACGGAAACAATTTCGCGACAACCCTTCAAAGATTGGTGCGAGAGTTAAACATCACCCAACACTTCGCCGCTTACACACCCACAAACCAATGGCTTAGTAGAGCGCGCAAATCAAGCCCGGGCGAAGGAATCAAAGCGCTACCGACAGCACAAAGGAAGGTGGGTCAAGAGCTGCGATGTCTTGTGGGCTCACCGCACCTCAATAAAACCAAAGACGGGGACACCCCTCTCTCTAGTCTACGGATGTGTCGTTATACCAACCGAGATCGGCATGCCAACTATCCGCACCGCGAGATCAATGTGGCAACAAACGATGATGAAAGACGGTCGACTTGGATCTGTTGGAAGAAAGACGCGAACGCTGCACCATACGGGAGGCAAAGTCAAGTCAAAATGAAAGGATACTATGATGCCAAGGTACGCAGCTGTTTCATCTGCACTCAGCGACTTTGTTTATCACGCCAATGAGGCGAGCCACGCAGAAGATACAGTAAACTCGGACCAAAGTGGGAAGGACCCTATGAGGTTATCAAGCAATAGGCACAAAGCCAGACAGTTACGAGGCTTGGATGGTCGTGACTCATCACAAGACATGGAACATCGGCAACCTCAAGAGGTGCTACCTATAAGAATAGCTACTAAGACAACAAGACAGACGCTCCGCACTTTCAAAGGCTCAATAAACATTCATGTATTCATTTTTATTTTTCATATATAATGCTTTCTTTGTTATGTCTCAAAAACTTGCAAGTATCAATAAAACGCCGCGTTTCTAGCTAACTCCGCGACACATTTTAAGTTGTTATCTCCATATACCGTATGTCTTAACAATTTTTATTTCTTGCCCACGATGGCGCGCATGCACTACAAATAAACCCACGATGGTAAAAGGATAAGTTAACCTACTAACTAACTTGTTGAGTAAGAGGTTGCAAACCCATCAACACCGGATCACGATCCTTGTTAAACACCTTGTTCTCAAGACGTTGGAATAAGATATGTGCGCATCCCACGATGGTTGCGCAACAACAGCACACGCAGCACGCTTAACAACTTAGGAACCAAGACACTTGCTTCCTTAATGTGATATTTACAAGACGTCAGATATCATACCATACACGATTATGATAAAGTACTTTGAATTATTTCTCAAGTATACTATGATTTTCATACATGATTATGGATTTCCTATATTTGCACACGACACGCTTGTTTCTTCGCAAAAGATATCTTTTACGCAAAGTCAAACAGACACGTATACATTACAAGTTTCAATAATACCCACAAACAAAAAAGAACTTTTATTCATAACTACGAGTTATTACAAGAGAGTATTTTGCAACATATCAACTACCAACGCTATAACGCTTAAGTGAAGAGGTGCCAACGCGACTCTTTGCATCTTTAGCTTCGCTATACCCTTCAACACGCCCGCATCCCGACGCGACACAAGGCCACACCGACCGGCACCCCATCGACCTTGCAAGTGAGCCGCACCAACCCCACACAAAATGGCTTTACCGCAATACCTTCTTTCTTAGCAAGACGGGTCGCATGCGCCCAAGACTTCCTTTAAAGGTACCTCTTTCTCCAAAGCAAATGGATTCTCGACTATCCCTAGGACGCGAAAGATAGTACTTGAGTCGAGACTCATGGGCTTCAAATAATAGTCCTACCGTGTCTCAAGACCCTCAGACGATGACGCGCCAAGGTCAACCCCGCCATAATTACATTTATCGGATAATCTTGATCGCGCCAAGCTCCGAAATCATTGGGAGCTCTAAGTCTTTCATTCTCTCGCATGGCAATGACCAAGTGATCATATGACTCAAAGATCATAATTTGGTACCTTATCAATAGGCGCCTTCAACAGCTGGGCCTCATGAAGCTTTTCAATTGCTTCGACTTACCACGCCCAGAGCGCATCGCACAACCTCCCCAAAAGCATTAACCACCTCCGCGATTCCTGTGGTACCGAGAGCAACTAGGCGGAGACCGTGGCCTATGAGCCACCAAGCGCCCGCTATCGTGGACATGAGCCGAGGATACAACCTCGTCATACTCGAGGCTAAGCTTACGCAGCTTTGCCTCCCGCACCTCCAATGACCACCACAAGAGCCCCAAGCTCCCCAATCGCGAAACAAATTTTCCTTACCGCTCTAAATGTTTAAGTGCCCAGCCGCACGCAGACTTGTACCGGCAAATCAAGACGATCTTGATTTATTTGGCACATTAGTGCCATCTTGTCCTCGGCTGCTTTTGAGCGTATGCGCCATCCCTAGCCTCGCATGGGCGCTATCCAACATGCGCGGGTGCTTGCAACAAGGCCCCAACAAAGCTATTGTTTGGTCCTTTTGTGAACTTTGGTCCTCCCCACCGATACTCGGTCTTTCACCACACAATTAGTGCAACTGTCAAAGTGAGACCGCACCAATTCTTCAACCAATTGCTCCATGGGCGCATCCGCATCGATCGGGTTTTCATTATCTTGGCTCATGCTCGAATGCGCCGAACGTATCGGACTCGCCTTGGGGTGATTCTATAACCCGCCCATCCCGCGAATGATCACCAACAGAATGTTAGAATCACAACCAGCACATTCACCAACAAAAGAAAATTATACATGTACGGCTTTACTTATCGCGGGTCCGCGACATCGCCAGGCGGTGCGACGACGCTCATCGCTGGAGGATAATTCCACGCCCGACCACGGGCGTTTTTCCTCGAGGGCTCGCACCATCATCCCTTCGGTCCTTTTGCGACTAAGCCCGCATTTCTTCTTCCTCTTCTTCCATAGGGTGGGCCACACTACGGGCGGTGGTCGCGCCACGAGAGAAGGTACTGGGATTAGGATGGCTTTGTAGTGGTGTGGCTTCCATCGCGATCGAGGAACTGCACTGCCTCCCCGCATTCACCCATAGTACGCCTGCAGTAGAGCAGCCTAAAATAGGCTCCTCATCATCCTTCAAGAGTCGTGACTCTGCCTTTACCCCACGGGCTTTGCTAGTCAGACGACGGTGAATAGATCCATCTCACAAAAAACAAGACACATATACAAACAAGTTATATAATGCGCGATATATACGGAAGATTGTTCTTACATTATTTACACACGAGGTACGGAGGAATAAGTACCCACCCCGCCATTGGCGCCTAAGAAGATAGGGATCTCATCTTCGGGCCAAAATAATTACTACCGATTCCATGTGCACCAAAATCCTCAGATAGGCACTAATGGGATGCGGTTAGCATTTATCGCCCGCATCCTCGGCGACATAAGACCCGTGCAATGGGCACTCATCCTCTCTAATGTTCCCGGTATAAAAATCATAATTCCGTGGAAAGCATGTATCATCTACCCGTAAGAAATACTCCTCCAATTCCTAAGTGAATCTAATTTATCCGTATAACATCGCAGCTACCAACAAGCCAAAAAAGACACCCACCCATGCGCCCATATGAGTGTGATAAAAGGCGCGAATAGGTGGATGGTGGGGTTAATCGCCAACAAACGGCAATTTACCTCAAAATTGGTAATTTTGGCCGCACCGATACAATGCAACCGCGATATGTGTAGATTATAATAGTTTAACACATCGCACGTAAAGCGTGACAGGGCACACGCTGATTCGCGACCAATAACCGCGTATACACACCACCTTCCTTCGGGAAATCCGCATCGTGGCTCGCGATCCGAACTAATGGATGCACATCCCGGTATAAAGTAACTGAGGTGAATTCCATCGATCGATCACGGTGAGGTCGGAGGTGAAGTCGACAACCGCTTAACCATCGTGTTATTATTTTTGATAAAGCGCACGCGCGGTTACCTTTGTGGTTGGTTAATTTCGGATTACAACTCTTAGAATGCTTTAGAAATGGTGGATGGCGTTTTTACCGTGAGATATCCGTGAAAATGAAACGATAAGTTATATAGTCTTTCTTCCACACGATTGGCGACACGCGATCCCACTAACTTCACTTGTGTGGTTGAGATCTCTCGATGGGACGCGATGCCACTTTCCCGACTAACGAGGCATTTGCATTTCACTTTGATGTCTAGATACAATGCACCTACGGTATGGGTATGGCTTCTTTAATACGCTTTGTCCGCTTTTTTCTTTTATTTTGACTACGGTCATTAGTCTAGCATCCGCAGCTATGCACCGCGATACTAGACCGGGGACATGATGACGAGGTCCGAGTCGGGTCATAAACCCGACTACTACACCTTAATACTTGCAAGCCCGCATTTAACCGGGCCAATATCAATAAGCGTCAGGCTCACGAAGCCCAAGCCCAAATCTATTTACGGAATAGATATCCGATATCTTCTAAAATAAGAAGATAATCATTCCCAACCGACTTAGGCGGATACGCCGAAGGTTGGGGAACACGGAACCAACAAGGATTCCGTATGATATAAAGGGAATCATATCCCTCGCTTAAGGTACGATCTCATAACCCTAAAACTCCTTAAACCCTAAACCGATTACTCACTCACGCCGGAGGATAATCGGGAGACAATCCCACTGTAAGCCTAACGGTGTTTCTTGTCTCTTAGTGCGCAGTCTCAAGCAAAGAATTTCAATTGGTACGAGAACCGAGCTCCAAACTAGAACGTCCAACTTTTGTATCAACAAAAAGTAACTATATATAAGCTGAAAAACAAAGTACAATCCTTAAAAATATTATACGGGTCAAGTAGAAAAAATGGTGTTGGAGTTCGACAAAGACAACTCGGAGCATGGATTCAATGAAGATAGTAGTACGCGATGATGAGGATCAGGACTTTTAATAAATGAATATTACCCTTGTTTTAGACTAGGTTTGAAAACATTTTTATTACAATAGATGCATGGCAATGCTTGTTTGTATAAGACCATTAATATTACCACCAACTTTCTCAAGAATGAAACCTCATATATTGATAAATATGAAAGCCAACATTAAATTTGGTATCTCAAAGATTTTGTAAAAGCCCTATTGCCTCAATCAATCCTTACAAAAAAAACTCACCCCTATCCCCCACAATATCAGTATCTGGCAGCGTCATCAGCTGTTGGTGATTTTGCATCACCGATATTATTGAAGTGTAATGGATTGACTTAGTTGACCAATGTGTAATTGTGATAAATGTTCAACAAGTTGGGGTTGTGCGGAGTGCACACTTGTATGACGTTATTATGATTATTATTTGGGAGCGAAGCCCGAATGACGGGGTCCGGGCGCCCCAGTAATCATGGTCCAAGGGCGGAAGCCTCAGTGAGTCCAAAAATTTCAAGATTTTAACCCTAAAATTTAAGCGATTTGGCGGTTAATATTACTGTTATAGCAGTTGTAACCGGCAAATAGTTTTGGTCATATATTCGAATTCTGGTTCTGTTCATAATACACGAAACATATTTTCGTTTCTAAATCTGAGTTTTATCCGATTTAAGATTTCGGTAAAACCACCGAAATACTTCAATCTGAAAGTGTTTACACGACTCTCAATTTACTATGATCCAATTCTCTAACATCAGCCACCATATCGATGATAAGTTTTCATTTTTGGTTTTTATTTTTTCACAAAACAAAAAAAAAAGAAGTTAAAACCATGATTAATTATTTTGCTTTCACTATTGAAATGGGTGGTCTCGGAACAATCACATCACGTCCGCTTTGTGGAGGTAAATTGTCAATATTTTTTTATTTTTCCCTACATTCATGTTACAACTTCATATCATTGGTTCATCAAAACTTACATAAGTTATTTTGATAAGATGAAAAAAAATTAAAGCTTATATCGACTTTCTATAATAAGGTAAATCAAACATGTCATTTCACTTCAATATATTAAATCAAATCTATCTTTTCCCATAAATGTTCGAACCATTAATCAACAACTCATATTTCTATGCTAGGAATTTTTTTGGTGTACAAAGGAGCTTCCCGTTAGGGCGTCAAAATTAAAGGAAACAAGGTTAAAAAGAAGAAACTAGTATCACATTCAAAGGGCCCGTTAGGGCGTCAAAAGGAAACAAGGTTAAAAAGAAGAAACTAGTATCACATTCAAAGGGTCATAATATACTCTCTAAAAATGCTACTAGTTGCTTAGAAGTCCAAAATCAGTCATATATACGAAAATTGCTAGAAGGGAATGAAGATATAAGGGCATCTTTCTCTCCTATTGGTAAAAGAAGTTTTTTTTTTCATGATTTGGGGGTCACAGATAGTGAATCTGAATCTGAAAATGGGAGTAACATATAAATTCTATATATCTTGCTAAGAGTTTTTGGTATTTTATTCTTTTAGTCAAATTGAGTTTTTTAGGTTCATACTCGTCTCGGGTCGTGATGTTAGAAAATTGTGTTTTGTTGGTGGGTTTGAGTGGTTGCTGTTTCATAGATTGTCAATAGTGTTTTTTTGTGGGGGTCTCCTAGAGTTTGTAGAAATTCATTATGGGGTTGATTTTTCTCTTATGGTGCATTGAAGTTATAGTAGATATTTGGGTTTTTCTTTGAGCTAAAGTGCTTTCAAAGTTTCCTGTGGTGATCTGAGTGTTTCTTAGGCTAGAAGGGTTGCACAAAGCTTCCTGGGCTTCTCTTGCTAGTTTTTTATTTCTAAGTTTTACTGTATTTTATTTTCTTCTTATGGTTGGGATTTTATCATCTTTATCTTTATTTTGGTGATAATTTGCCAACCTTAGTTTATGTATCCTTGTTGGTGTTGGTTTCAAATACAATGTTTCGCCTTTTCCAAAAAAAAAACAACTCATATTTCTGCAAAAGCTTTCAACACTACTCTATTGCCGTTATATATTTCAAAAATTGAAGGATGGTTTTTTAAAATTGTAATTTAACTTTTATAGCTCTCCCTGATACATACAGTTGACACTTAGCATCATCATCAACATCACCTAGAACGTCCATGATTCTGTGGGATCTCCACTTCATACCACTGATACGGATGTGTTGAAAACGTTCAGAAAGATTGGAAAGCCTATATATAGTTTCTTTTATTAGCCACCACAATAACATGACGAAGTACACCTATTGATGCAGACTCAAAATATAGTCGGAAAATCGAGCTAAGCAGATAATAGAGTGCAAGTATTATAAGATTAATGGTTTTAATGTGAGGGTGGATGATGGGTGGGAGATCATCCAGAAGGATTTATGGTTATGAGAGGAGAACATAAATTGCTGATACGTGACATGGATTTCAAGAATGGTCGAGAGGCTTTCAAATATCTAAGGAGACTCCTTGAGAATTGATCTTGTGCTGACATTCAGATCATAAAAAAGAACAAAAAAGTCACTTGTTAGTAGGGACCGTGAAGTTGCGCTTCCAAACATTAGAAGGAAGAAACAAAGCTATATATTTATTAGAATTTGTAATAGTAGATATGATAAAAAGATTGGATAGTTGAGTGGTATGTTGAAGAAACAAAGCTAGAGATTGAGTAGAAACTACAATAGTAGATATGGGAAAAGACTAGTATGTTGAGTAGTGGAACATTTTTGGGTGAAGTCGGCATATTTTTAGCACTAGTTATATGTCGTATGGTAGATATAGTTGTAACTCAATAATTTGATACTTTTGAGATTTGAGGTTGTAACTTAGGAATGCTACTATGGTATAATGTTTCAGGACTTCGATATAGTTGTAACTGTTTTATGTATTTGTGTATGTGTTACATGCTTTGCTTTCTTATACGGTTGTGTGATTAATTATTTTGCTATAATTATAAATATGGGTGGTCTTCGAACAATCACATTGCAAGGACTTCTACACTTAAATTGTCCAGGCCGGATATAAGTATGTGCAGGGTGCTCAACCACTCTGAGCCTCCAATTTTATAAGTGCACCATAATTTTTGACGCTAATAATGATTTAGTTCATGTTTTGGCACAAACTTGATAAATATGTGTTCTAAAGCATAAGCTAATTTGGTTCGAAAAAAGAAAAGAAAAAAGAGAATCGGTTGCTTTCAAGTGATTCTAAAAGATGTGTATAAACAGAGGTCGCAGATTTCAAACAAGTGAAGAAGAAGATAACTTTAGGCCATCTGCACAGACTTCACTTCACCCTCTATATTTTATATTGGGATTAGGATTTACATATTCAAAGTAATTATGCATTTTATGCACAATAAATATATATACAAATTACTTTAAATATATGTGATTTTTAATTTAATAAAGTCCAAATGTTCATTTATATTATTGTAATCATTGCTTTAACTATTGATCACTAGGCATTGTATAGCTTATTCCTATTTTATGTACTTTCAATCTTAATTGTTTAGTTTTATCTCCAAACTAGTATAAAAAGGTACAATATTGACAGGTTTAACCCATAACTGAGAAATTTATTACAAATGGTATACTCCATAATAAGCTGTGTAAATAACAGCACCTCTTATTTATTGTTGAAAAACGTATGAAAGGTGGTCCTATCTCCTATGATACAAATTTGATAGAACTTGACGTCCTTAGCTCCATTATTTATAGTCTTTTGTAAGAGTCTATTGAAACAACTTTTTGCAACATTTATAATCTCAATTTACGCGTACATAAACTTTTTGTGTTTAAAAATCGTACATATAATGGCACAGGGCCTCTTAAAACTAGGCACGTCCGTGTTAATTGTATATTGTTTTTTTTTCTTTATTATTTTTGAGTAAATCCATTCAAACTTTTATAACGGATTACAATACGATGGCGAGAACGAAGCAACAAAACAATTGCCAAGAACCCCCTTTGAATAGCAAAACCAATTCTACTAAAATGAAATTTTGTGACTTAGGGTCGCAAAATTACTTTCTAACCCGTTGAACCCTAGTAAAAACTCACACTACCAAGTTAGGAACCCAAATGTATCAAAAGCAAAGGGTAATACGTGTTGATTCTCTAAACAAGCTTTTCGTGTTTAGCAACTTTGCTCGATTCCGCTTTCAACGCCGCTTGTCATAACAAACCCATTGTCCCTTAGCCCAACAAGAGGGACACTCGGTAAGATCCACACAAGCATGTTTCCTACCATCCAAACACAAGTATATCTGGCGCCGTAAAGTAGACCCTCCTTCAAGCGGATATGTCGAAAGTTCACGGGGCCTTTTTAGAAGAAATTTCGCTGTTTAAGAACATCATGCGAACATCCCTAACCAATCATGCTCAGATTTGAAATCCCAGAACTCCTTGCAATGGACCGCATGCTCGCCAAAGGAATCTAAACAAACCTTGCAAAGGACTGGCAAGGCTCATCACCAAACAGGAGGGATAATTAGCGACTTAAGGATAGTCCTAGACTGGGGCCGACATATGTTGGCCTAGCCCTTCAACGGGATAACCAGTCAAGAAATCTTGAGCATGAGGAGCTCTGGAGACATTCAAACACCGCTTTTGAGGGATAAATCAAACTTCTCCCAAACTCCGGACGATTCCACTAAAAGTGGCACACGCCAAAACATTTTGAGCTTTAGGTGGGCGTGTCCTTGTTAGAGAAACCGCTAAGATCGAAATCGGGAAGGGACATGCAAGCGATCCATTGCATACCCATAATCGTAGTCAACCCCATCAATACCACATCTCAGAAGAATGTGATCCTGCAAACTCCAAGATTGCGCCTCGAGGCCACAAAAGCATAAGTAGATACATCCTCTCGCTGAACATAAACCCAACCCACCAAACCGAGTCGGGAAGGGATGCGAGCCTCTATTGAAAATCCCAAAAAAGGGCCCCACAAACCACAATGGCCTCTATTGCCTCCCGAAGGCCATTGTCAAAAAACAAAACGACTTCCCCATATACATAGGTTGCCACGCTCGAGACCGAACATCGACTGCGGCGCCCATACATGAGCGAAGCAAAAGGAGCTCGATTGAGGGTCGCGCAAACTTGAGACAACTCATTAGTTCCATGCACGAGATGCCCTTTTCACGCCCAAACTACTAATAAACCACGCATCCCGCTAACGAGCGCTCCAATGAGTTTCACACCCAATGTCGGCCTCCCAATCTCGGGAAACAAACCATCTTGTACCTTCACCCCATTGCACGAGGGCCAAAAACTTCGCTTTCTTAATGTTGAGTTCAAGGCCCGGTGAGGCCCTCACCATGATTATATCTAAGGCTTTAGCTACCTCTTTAGTGTCACCGATAATCGTACCATCATCCAAATACCAAGCATGGAAAAGAAGTCGCAACAATCCCTAATCCGGTGGGCAAGTGGGTGCAAAACTAAGGCAAAAGAAGAGGTTCTAAAGGGTCCCCTCTTGAACTCCGGTGGTGGACCAAATATGGTCGTCACCCACATATAACCTCGCCGATGACCATATAAAAATCTACCCATAGGAAATAGACGGGCATCGAGTCCGAACCTTATTTAAAAGGGTAGTCCGATCCACCAAGTTGAAGGCATTTGAGAAGTCAACGAAAGCATAGCCAACGACCCATCCGAATGAAACTCATGTAAGAATCTGCTCGCTATGGAGCACGACCTCTGCTTACTGGGACTCCCACCCAAAACCGAAAATCACCAAGGTAATTGGACATCTCCTTCGACACCCCTCATAGCCACCTTGGATACCACCTCCTCCAATCGTGCCCGAAATAGGCCTAATCCCATTGTCCGGTTTGAGCAACGGTGTGAAGGCGCAGATGCAACTAACTCACGAAACCTTAGGCACCTCCCCAAACATAAATTAACCACCACGAGATAGCCTTGAGTAACCCAACAATGATCGTCGACCCTCTCCGAAAAAGCATCTAAATGTGTTGGGCCTCAATCCGTCCCGCCCACAAGAAGTCCTTTGGGAAAGATTGAATACACCCAAGAACGCTTATCAACATCCACAACAAGTGGAGGCTCATAGAGCAAGGAAACAGCATAACCGAGGAGGAAGTATGGGATGCTTAGCCAACAACGTCAAAGTATCCGTACCATAAGTGCAACCCAGAAGAACATAATACTTTAACAACCGCGGGAAATGCCCGTCCAAACTTTCCTCAAACATTGTTTAACATTAGAACACACACGAGCTACGGACCCAGAGCCAAGCCCAACCTCTCCCGGGCCACCTCAAGGGTTGGACAAAAGAGATAATAAGTTCATCAAACCATCCCCACCCCAAGCACCCAACGAATCGCTTGAATACTAAGGCATTGCAAAGACTTCCTATTACCGGACTTGCGCTTCGACGGTTAGAGGCACGAAAACACGTAACGTGGAACGCGTAACAACAAAAGTTTTACCCACGCCTCGATAGATGTTGGCATAGCGCCACTTTACCCAAAGCAACTAAAGCATGAGAAAAGCCATACGACAACCATGAGGATGCTCTTAACAATGTGATAGGTAGGGAGAACACACGTACAAGGAGAACTTCATCCACCACCACCCTCCCAAAGGAACCACTTCCTCCCAACACGTGGCCTAGCGATCCCCACTATAAACTCCTCAACATTTCCGTAACCCACTGAACCGAGCCAACCCATCCTCATGATGGCATGCCCGATCGAGCATGTAGACGCACACACCCCACACAACCACCGATCGAGACCTTAAAGCCTCCCCAACCGAAACAAACAATTCCACAATCCGCAGTGGCGCCTCGCATGAGCCCCTCCGATCGTCCAACGACAAATGGAGACGCTTAATATGGGCAACCAACCGAGAAACCCTTCGCCCCGCCATTCCATCTGGGCAACAATGGAAATTTCTAAAAGGACACGCCAAACACCCACCGAAGAACAACCACTCACCTCATGGAGGCCCAAAAGAAGAAACAAACTTGATTTAGGGACCGAGAAGGTCCAAAACCCTAAAATAAACTCATATTTTGATTCTTTGACAAAGACGGTCAAAGAATCAAAATAAAGTGGGTTTGGTTTGGTTGAGGCAAAATGTCAAACACTTGGTGAGCAACTCAAGAAGTGGAAAAAGATGAAGGCTTTAGATATTATTATGATTTGTTAACTGCAACTTGTTTCAGAAAATGTGCAATATGTGTGCAATTTGTTAGTAAATGAAGGTGGAATAGGCGATTGTTTTGGCGGGTAATTGGATCGAAGTTATTTTTTATGAAAACGTTTTATGGATCTAATGATTGGTGAATTTATATAAAGGCGATAAATAATTTGGGAGAGATAAGTAAGTAGTAGAATTAAATAAATGAATGTACAATTGATTTGATTAATAGGAGTAAGTAAATGAAGGTGATATTATTTTGCTTACCGGAAAATGAGTGTGTTCAGTTCACCGTGGATTTTTCATATTCCTATTAAATATGTTCATATCATTTGTTCATCGTACATCAACTTTGTCTATTGAAAGAAAAGAAATAAAACTTACATCGACTCTTTTTTAATAATGTAAACCGAATATGTCACTCCACTCCGTTACGTAAAATCTCTTTATTAGTATTTTTTTTTTCCAGAAATGTTTGAGCTATTGAGCAATAACTCATAATTTATATTTTGCTTTTGTAACTTTGCTACAAACCAAACACCATTTTTTCTTTATGTTAGGACTTTGGGAGATATTTGTAAGCAGTTATGTGAGAGTCACAAAACATATTCTAAGGCTAATTGCTTAAAAGTGTAGATTACTTGTCAATTATTTTATTTTATTTTTAATTATTTTTTATTTTTAATTTATTCATGATTTTATATTTCTTTACTTTTGAATTCGGTCTTTCTCAAATACCGGGTGACCTGTTCAAAAACTCACAAGCTATTATTTTGGTTTTTCATTATTTTATCACGCAATTAAATACACATAGATTTTTTTATGTCATATTAGTATCTTACCATAAAATAAAAGGAAATGCTAACAACAACTCTTAGAACCGTTGATAACAACAAACTTGCCATGAAATTCGCTAATATTAAGACATTGTGAGAAACATGTTACACAATTTTTGCTAAAATGACTAATAAGAAGAGTGAATTGAAATTGGGTGTGAGAAATTTAAGGAGGTGGTTAGTAATTTTGGATGATTTTGAATGATTTTGTTTGGACATTATGCATTGTCTTACCAAAAATTTCGATAACTAGTTGTTAACAACAACCTTAAAGGCTGCTATTAGTAAAACCCTAAAATAAAACATCATCAATTTAAATACTCTCCCAAACACCATCCTTCACCTTTCTTGTGTTCATCATTTACAAAGAATTAACTACCACCACTATCATAGCAGTCGGTGCTGCCACCGCGACAATCAAATTCAACATTCACACCTAAACCCATAAATCATAATCTTAATTATATATTAGCTTAGCTTTGTTTTAGATATTTATTAACAGGGGTATTTCTCAAAATAGGACAAAAAGGTGAAGAGTGATCACTTTGAGGTACAAAAATAAAGTATCTTTCCAATTTGGTCACATGCACGAACGCGCGAATGTGTGACTCCATCGAATGCGACAAGTGTCCATTGTTTTAATAATAAAGAAGATTAGTAGGTGGGTGTTTTCCAAATATTCATTTTTCTTATTATTAAATATGTTAAAAGACCAAAATACCCTCATATTTTATACAAAACACATATTTACCAAAATTTCCAATCACCACCACCACCACGCCTTTCGTTTTTTGTTCTCTTTCTTCTTTTAATACATAGTCAAAACCCAAAACCCAACTATGACTATTGTGACTTTAATATTTCATATATTAGTATACAATTGACGTTAATATTTCATACATAGTAAAAACCAAAAACCCAACACCCAACTGCTATTGTGACTTTCGTTTTTTTGTGTATTTTTTTCTAAGATCTAAGATCTAAAAGACATCATGATCTAAGATCTAAAGAAAACACATCCCAAAGACTAGTAGATCGGAAAAACAATAGCTTCGCTTTTTTAGATCCGTGATATTTTGTGATGGTGAGTAGATCGAGTTTTTGATTTTTTTGTTGTTGGACCGCAAGATTTAGTTTTCGGGTTTTGGTATGAAGAGGTCGAGATCTGAGAAGTCGTGGGTTTTTTTCTTAATGTTCTTGGTCGGATCTATGGTGGAGGTGTTGATCATGGCCATTTATGTGGTGTAATGCTCTTTTGTTTCTCGTTTGCAAGCTCATGCTTTCACAACCAGTCAAGAACACTTGAAGTCTTGAATATCATATCCGATCTGTTATAATAATTAGAGAATATCGAGCATTGTGATGGTGATGTTCTTGGTGAAGGTGGTGTTGATCCGAAAAAAGAGAGAAATTGGTGACCGGAATAAAAAAAGTGAGAGAGAAGAGTGGTGAGAGTTATTTTATATAAATTATGCAGGGTATTATGGTTTTTAACATCTTTAATAATAAGACAAAAATGAATATTTGGAAAATACCCACCTACCACTGTACTTTATTATTAAAAAAATGACACTTATCGCACATTCAATGGAGTCGCACATTCGCACATAACCAAATTGGAAAGATACTTTATTTTTGTAACTCAAAGTGATCACTCTCCACCTTTTTGTCCCCTTTTGGGAATTACCCCTTATTAATATGTTAGCTTCCTTTTAATCTTATAAAATTTCATAGTCTTAATAATAAAATTTCATAGTTTTAGATATCAATAAAAATAATTATCTAAAAAAAAAGGTCTTACCATGGACATCATCACATACAATTAGTTTTCATTATGAATAGCAAATCATTTTTGTCAAATGAAAATGTAAATAAAAATAATTATGTAAGGTTTTAATGGTGCTTTTCTGTGCAGCCTAAATGTCTGTTACTACTTACTAGAGAGAATTGAGTGGTATTAGAGCTCGACAAAGACAACTCAGGGCATGATTTTAATGAAGAGAGTAGTGATGACAAGGAACAAGGCTATCAAATATTGAAATATGAGATTGATATCATTCGCATTTTTGATTCATTAAATTGGTTGTGCATTAAAGTATTATGCAAGATAACATCTTGTAATGCACAAGAGTGGTGCATGAATCAAAAGTCATGTGAGATCACCTCCTGAAATATATATCAGCCTTTTTTTTAGACTAGCTAGTTTTGAACAGGGGCGGCTCAATCTTCACAGAGACCAAAAACGAAGTTTCAAAATAGGGCTTTTTTTTATCAAAGTTATTTGCCGAAAAATCGTTTATATACAAAAAATGATCAGTTTTTTCATGAAGCTTGATGTAATGGACGAGGAGCTGCTCTTTAAGAATTTAGACCACATTTCGAAAGTTTGTCGTTCTATGCTTGCGGTCCCGTGGGATTACCTCGCAGTCGAAAGATATAGGAAAAATATCAGAACCATCCTATTAACTCATCAGAGCGGTATAGTTCTGCATAAAATTAAAAAAACACTTGAGAAAGATAGTAAGTATAAGATGCTAGAATGTCAACTTAAAATTGTTCCAAAAAAAATAAAAACTAAAAAATGTCAACTTAAAAACATTTTATGGGACCTCGTAGAATAAGGAGCTAGAATATGAAAAAGGATCCTACAGCCTACTACGAGAAAAATCACCCACCAAAGGGAAAGACACACCATCGACGTCGAAGCAACACTTAAACTTGATACTAATTGGTGATGCTGGTGCGGGAGAAAGTACACATAGAAATACCTTGAAAGATGGCAGGGGATGCTTTGAGACAAAGACTACATGATTCACCATACCAGACACAGGACAAAGAAACAAATTTACCAAACCTGATTTCTCAAGATGATATTGGTGTACTGAAGGGGGAATTTCAATGCTCAACAAATTTTATTTTTGTAATATTATTTCGTTTGTAGCATTGTTTTTGAGATCTGAAAGTTTTAATTCAATCAATGTACACAAAATGAAAAGATTCGTAACCTTTTATCTAATTAACGAAAAATTAAATATAAAAGTTAGACTAGAAACGAAGTGAAACAAGCCGCAAATTGTACTGCACCTTATCATAGCTCCTAAATCTGCCATTGCTCACTCTCATTAAATAATGAGATACGTTTCATCATTTAATATGTTTAACCATCATAGATCAATCTTGATAATATATACTTGAGCCATTAGTCGATGGTTAAGCATGTCATCTATAGGTTTATCGAAATTTCACTATATGGGGGTAGGTTGCTTGCAATGTACCAAAACTAACCTACACAGTAAAGGAAATGAACTTTCAATTCAATACGAAGGTTATTGGCTTAAATTGAAGAAAAGGGTATCCTTCACTGTTAATGGACCTTCATTGTGGTGGTTAGTTATTTGTTTAAAAATTTCACTGTGAACCACTATCTGTTTTGGTTCCATACATGTTCCGATTGATGTACAAAAGAACTCCATGAGACATTAGAGCATGAAGGACAAAAGTCGCTTATGAACTTTCTTCAAAAGTTGAATGATATATTCATAGATGTTAGATTGGTTTATGTATTTAGTATTTATATTTTTTAGTACAAATAACCTTAATAGCTGATAACCAAACTATATACATACAAGCACACTGGAAGGGGGAAAAAAACAATTCGATAGTTCCTCTTATGAACCTCAGAGTCAAGAAATCAATATCAAAACTTTCATCCAAGCTGCTGCAGTTTGGAATTTTAGGTGGAGTAACATATCTTTACATGCGTTTGAATGGATGTTCAGCTGTTTGATATTTTGAAGTGGTTAGGAATAAAGTCGGAAATGGTCACGCAGATACATCACTTAGGCCATGTACGTCTAAATCAAAGATTCAACTTACCTGAGGACCTAAACAAGGAAAATCTCATCCGTTTTTTATAAAATTTAAGCTTAAAGCGCTTCGTTCAGGGGCGGAGGGAGTAGGGGGACATGTGGGTGCTAGGCCTCCCCTGACTTGTCCAACTACTTCAATATCTAAGTGGGCTAAAGCCTATATTTCATATACTTTAGTCAATGGGCCTCCTCTTTACGCGACCATAAATAAATAAAGACCCGATATAACTGAAACATGACTTCCCTGATGCTCCTTGACTATATTATTATGAATCTATATTCAAGCTTAAATGTTACAATACATCTTTTGTTCCTAGTTCTTTAGTCTTCAACGTGTATAATTAACTTGTCAAGTCTCATTCTTTAATAATTCTATGTTCTTTTTTATGTTTATTTTTCAAATTTTAATGTTCAACCTCGTGGTCTCGTACAATGTCATATAAATTTATTGAGTTTTAGGTAGAAAATATAGCTAACAAAATATTTCTAAACGGTAACTAGCTTAAAATTTTACTTGTAATTTGTACATTGAATGCTTTTGTATGAATTGTAGGATCTTGGGTATTTTTAACTTTTGGTACATAGTCAAATTTATATGTTAATTGTTACGAGTATACAATACTCTTACATAGCTTCTAAGTTAAATTATGAACAATATAAAGAAAAAAAATTTAGTCGGTTTTATAGGCAAAGTGATGATGTTGTTCATAATACCACAATTACAATCACCGGCTCAGAGCCTTACAGCCATGACACGAGGCATGATAATTCAATTTGCATATAATATCATTATTGTTTTACAAAAAATCTCGGCACCCCCTAACTTTAAATCCCGGCTCCGCCCCTTGCTTCGTTCATTGGATTTATGGTTAAGACGCCCTTAGTATGGTTTTAATGCACAGAGTAGTACGTCATGAAAGGAAGAGAACTATCAAAAATTGAAAAATCAACGTTTTTGTAAACTAGATCTGGAAACATTTTATTACCGTGGATGCAAACAGACGGCAATGTTCCCTTGTATTACCAAGTTAATGGTAATTTCAACTTTCTTAAGAATGGAAACCTGAGATATACAATGAAAAACATTAACTCATTTATTGATGTCCTATCCAAAAATTTTAGGCTTCAATTCAAGGTGTGGGGAGCGGGAAAGAGAAGGAAACAAGCGGGAAAACGAAAAATCACTCACACCATCTATGTGGGACAAGTAAAAACTAAATAACTGAATGACCGATCAAGTAGAGAAAGAATTGAGTGGTGTTAGAGCTCGACAAAAGACAACTCAGATCATGGTTTTAATGAAGAGAATAGTGACCTAGTGATGACGAGGAACATGCAGGGCTATCAAAGACTAAAAAATCAGCCTTTTTATACACATATTTAAAGCTTTTTTCGTATAAGGCCATTAATACTACCTCCAACTTTCTCAAGAATGGAAACCTGAGATACTGACATATATGAAAGCCAACATTAATTTTGGTATCTCAAACATTTTATAAAAGCCCTATTGCCTCAATCAATCCTTACAAAACAAACTCACAACTATCTCCCACAATCTCAATCTCCCGTAGCTCCATCAGCCACCATATCACCATAGCAATGATAATTTTTCATTTTTGGTTTTTATTCTAAATATAAAAGTTAGACTAGAAACGAAGTGAAACAAGCCGCAAATTGTACTGCACCTTATCATAGCTCCTAAATCTGCCATAGCTCACTCTCATTAAATAATGAGAAACGTTTCATCATTTAATATGATTAACCATCATAGATCAATCTTGATAATATATACTTGAGCCATTAGTCGATGGTTAAACATGTCATCTATAGGTTTATCGAAATTTCACTATATGGGTAGGTTGCTTGCAATGTACCAAAACTAACCTACACAGTAAAGGAAATGAACCTTCAATTCAATACGAAGGTTATTGGCTTAAATTGAAGAAAAGGGTATCCTTTCTTGCCCCAAATATCCAAGATAAAACCACTCCAACAATTCAACAAATTTCTTCCCCATAATCTCCCAATTCTTAAACACTAGTTTGTCGATTTTAAGTAGATCTAAAAAAGACAACAAGCGTGGGAAAGTGTTTACCTTTAAATGATATAGCGTTCCATTAAGACTTAGATATTCGTCATCAACGTAGTCTTGGCAATCATCCTTGTCCATCTCCAACTCTTCCATTCCCTTAATCAAAGAACATTCTTCAATAGGGTCGATTGACTTGTAATAATCTTCCATAAACTCTTGGTGATCCTTAACCATCCTTTCATCACCCATATACATGGTACCTTCATCCTTGTCAAACATATACATTATTTGACACGTACCATTGCCATAAGTCAATATGAACCCTTGGTCTTCAAGTTGGTTGATGCTTAAGACATTCAATGTGATTTCCGACGTGTAAAGCACGTTAGGAATCACAACACTTCCTTCTTTGTTATCAACGATTGCCTCTCCGACACCATAGGAGACAATAAACTTCCTTTCCTTCTCTTCTTTGCCCACCATCTTAAAACGATTGATCATACGATTGAACAAGGTCCTTGTAGGACTCATATGTTTGGCATGGGTTTTGTTAACGTACCAGATGTTATTCCAATTCCCCTTGATCCGTCCCTTCCACCATAAAATCAGTCTCGACACGGACTTTTTCTGTTGGATAGTTGAGTGCTTCTTGAATTCTTGGCGTAGCCTCCATGCTTTGATCTTGATCGTTTGTTTTTTTGTTGGTGCAATTCGAGTAAAAGTGTCCCTTTTCTTTGTAAATAAAGCAACGTGATCTTCTTTCTTTTCTAGAAGTCATGGGGTTTCCTGAAAGTTTGGATAGCGGTTGTGTTTTTGGATAACGGTTTGAATTTGTAACCGGTTTGGACTTTGAGACATTAAGGATACAACTTTTGGAAGTTTATCCCATTGTAACCGTTTTCCTTCCGAAGATAACCGCTTTTTGTTTCCGCTTTGAACCGCTGGGATTACAACCTTTGTAGAAACTTCCTATTCAACGTCACTTTTATATTCTTTCTAGATGGCTCGTTTGGTACCAATATCAGGTACCCTCAAGGTCTAACGTCCGTTATCACGTTGCATAATTGCTGTAATCGACCATGGCGTGCTTATGGTTTTGAGACAGTATAATAATATTGATAAACACAAATATATAAAGAAGATCGAATAACATATAACGAAATATGAATTGTTGTAGATACAAATGACTAGACTCGATCCTATTCAACCAACATGAAACGACACCATCATAAGGAATGGAACATTGTGACGTTTCATGTGTTAACTGTTTTCTAACCGCCCCTTAACAGGCCTTTAACGAACATAACTAACAACTAAAGGGGTGTTTGGATCAATGCTTGGCCCAACCAATGTCCATACCCCTTTTGACCCATAAACATAAAACATAAAGTAAAACAATGTATTAAACGAGAGGTAAAACAATGTATTTTAACATACAAACATTAAAGTAAGACCAAGGAAGGCTCGACATTTAACATTACAAAATTAGGAGGAAGATGTAAACCTCTCGTTTGATGTTTGTATGTTAAAATACATTGTTTTACTTTATGTTTTATGTTTATGGGTCAAAAGGGGTATGGACATGGGTTGGGTCAAGCATTGATCCAAACACCCCTTTAGTTGTTAGTTATGTTCGTTAAAGGCCTGTTAAGGGGCGGTTAGAAAACAGTTAACACATGAAACGTCACAATGTTTCATTCCTTATGATGGTGTTGTTTCATGTTGGTTAAATAGGATCGAGTCTAGTCATTTGTATCTACAACAATTCATATTTCAGTTTATGTTATTTCAGTGTCTTTATATCTTTGTGTTTATCAATATTATTCGTATATTTTGTCTCTCAAAACCATACGCACACCATGGTCAATTACAAAGCAATTATGCAACGTAAATGGCTTGACGTTAGACCTGTGAGGAGTACCCAACATCCTTCACTGTTAATGGACCTTCATTGTGGTGGTTAGTTATTTGTTTAAATTATATTTTTAACGGAATCAGGAGGTATTATTAATTTTTCATGTTTATGTTTACAGGTTGTTTATGTTTACAGGTACCATGCAGCTAAAATAGATGAAAATACCACAATCTTATGTAACTTGGAGTGCTTTGGAAGACGCATAGTTTAATGTTAGAGACAGTCCACGATGCAGATGAGATTTCAAAACCGCTTTTGGTGTATATGTTTGTATCAAAATAATGAGAATGAAGCTTTCCAATAGCTATTGTGTTATTCATATTTTGAATTACTACCGTGGGAATACTATTTGTTCTTTTATAGTTTTTATGAATAGCTATTATGTTCATTACAATGAACGGGTAACATTGTGATATGGGTCAATAACGTATCGTGATATGATGAGATGTTTAAACATTGTAATATGGGACGCCTAACGATAGTATACCCCGCTTCATGCATTTTGTATCCGAATCATAGGTGATAAAATTCTCTCTTAGTCCCTAATACGTACGATATGTATCCGCCGATATGCATTCCCAAACACTCCCGTAAAATAAATCAAATAAAACAATATTTAAATTTACTTTTGAAATTATGATGGTAAAAATGTACTGACTATGATATTCTACGTGTTAATGCAGCCAATACTCAGATGTTGACTGAAATACCAATTGTGTAGCCACTTCAGAATACTAAAAGAAAATGAGGTACTCTTTATAGTGACACCTCTTCAGACTTACATATATGGAAGAGACGTAATATTGATAAACAAGATAGTTGCTCAGACAAATGTCGTTTCGATGTTGCCTTCAGCCGTCTGTATAATGACGTACATAGTGGTATGTTTATAACTACTGATGGTAATAAAATATTTCAGATTGTAATAGATATTATGTGTGTCTCATTGTCACAGGTACACAAAACCAACCAGCAAACATTTTGGAGGCCGTTTATGTAAACGCGTTGTCGGCTGAGGTGGCAAACCAAGGTTTGTGGATTTATTTATGTGCATGTTCTCATATTGTATATAGGTTGGCTTTTAATTTCTACTCGACAATAATATATTGCTATTGTATGAAACATTATATTCGAGGGGGTTTGGATTTGCCTTTTGTATTAATCAAATAATCAACGGTATTAAATGGATTATAAGAGATGGTATTTGAATGTGTTTCCGTTGTTTGAAGTTTTAATAAATGTTTTACAAGATTTAACAGTTAAAGAAACTAATGTATAATATGACCAAAAATACTTTCTTGAGGAAATTTGATGTGTCTTGCGGGATGAGAGTAAAGTCTATCAATCTAGGTTGAATGAAGGGGGTAATAAGGTAACTATCCAATTATTATGAATCTGATATCAAAAACACAATCATAAGCATAATCTTTATATCCAAACATCAAAAGGTAACGTGAACGAGTTGTCGTGGTTGCAGGTGCAAAAGCTTATTGAGATGGGATTTCCTGAAGCGTTGGTGAAAAAGACATTGGAAGGCTGTAGGTGGTCATGTAAATGTGGCTCTAGAAAAGTTGCGTTCATAATAGAAGTACTGTGATTATACTTGATTTGTAAGTAGTGACATCCAAAATTAATGATACTTGCACATAAGTTATGAGTAACCGAACTGAACCACATTATATTTTCTCTGAAACATATCTTTTGTTCTTCGCACATTTCAGACAATAGGAACGAAGGTTGTAAGGCGAAGAAGATGTTTCAATAGTTGATGAACTGATGGAAGCTCTTCATGAAAACCGTTATATATTCTTAGTTCACAATGTTCATATGAAAGGTTTGGTGTAAAATCAATCAGAAATAATGACTATGAGCTTACAGCAGCTCTTTACCTCCAAGTTAGCATTGTGAGTCAGACTCTTATTTTCGTCACCAGGTCAAGGAGTTGGTCATACGTTGAACGTCCTGGTCTTCTGCTCCTGATAGCCTTTTGCATAGCACATTTGGTGAGCTCTTGTGGAAATTGAATTTTCATTTAGAACTTTCTAAACTTTTAATTCCTGTTTGACCCATTTACAGTAATGGGTCAATCTGGGTTGTACTCATTTAAGCACAAATACCTGTTTGCCCCGTTTGACTGCAACAACCTGTTCCATTTGAAGTAAATGGCCCATCTCATCTATCTTAATATAACTTGACCCATTTAATAAAATTTATCGTATTTTCATCAGGTTGGAATAGACACTAAACGGATCGTCAATGCTCAAGGTTTCTGTTGCAGCTTAAAATTCCATAAATTGATAAGGATTCAATGAAAATTTTCATCAATATATATTGGATTTCATAACTTTTAAAATATTTGTTTGCAACTTATCATAGTATACAACTATTAAAGTGCATTAAATTGTTGTTATGTTGATGTTCAGGTTCGAAGGATTCGGATATCAATTCTCAAAACCGAGCTTCGAGAATGGCCATCAGAAGTCATGATGCTCCTAATATATGCAATTGATCAGGTAGAATTTTCTCTGAAGAGTTGTTTGATGCACTCAGGAATCATACCGTTGATTTGGTCTTGACTGCTCATCTAACTCAGTCTATTCACATGTTCATTGATCTTTGCTTAAGAGACACGGAAGGTATATCATTTGACCCCTTTAAATAAATTCAGATTTGACCAAATAGTCATGTTGAAAATTGACCATTTATGTTATATTTAACGTCCTTTTCAGGATCGGGACTATTTGGCTCAACTACATCCCAAAGACATCACTACTGATGATAAGTAGGAATTGATGAGGCTTTGCATACTGAAGTAAGTACTAACAATCTGACCAAAACCAAGTCTAGGCATGGCTGGGCATGACTGCAATTGTATTCCAATGGCTAGGCATGGCTGGGACCAAAGGCCAGATGATCTATCTTGTGACCAATCATTTCAATGTGGAACCGAGCCACACCAATGACAACTTCTATCAATACAATGTAAATTATTTACTCTAATATGTATAATCTTTACTACTATTATTCATATAATTTATTACATGTGTACTTTGAGCATTAGATAAGTGATTAATAAACATCACAGAAAGAGTTATGCAATATACCAATATGACAGACATTTCACTTGCTTCATAGGGTTTTAACGCTTACGCTGGATATTTACAATTATTTGTCCAAGGGACTCTTGAGTGTCAAATTGACTCTTAATGATATCGATATATATTAGGATTATCCTGATGCTTATAAATTTTGTGGCTACATAACATCTTTAGAATGTGAAATTTTGAGATATGAAAAACTATACGAATATCACTCTATATTTAGAAAGAAATGGCTTTAAACTTCTAAACTCAACTTTATGATCTTTTACGTATCTTTTTTTTGTGAGAAGGGAATCCTATTGACGTAAAGGGTGTTGGTAGAAAAGTTTTCAATCTGGTCCATAGTTTTATAGTTAAGGATCAAGGCTACAAGGAACAGCTACAATCTGGTGGTGAGTTGTTTCTTTTTAGCTTATAAGATTGTATCGGTTATGAATACTATATTTATGACTCATTACACAAGTGATGTATCTATTCTTACAAGGAAATTCTATATAACTTTAGAGGATGTGTGGGATTTATCTGTACATGAGTGTGAGAAGATGGAGTTAAAGGGAGCCCGGAGAGTATTGTATCTGGCCCGATTGCACCTGGTGAGTATATTTTGCACTAATAAAAAATTCCCTTGCTATTATTGCTATACTGGAAAAAAGGTTTGAGCCAAATAGCCAATCATGACTCTAAACTACAGACAAGTGTGGATCCTGTATCTTATCTACGTAGCATACTTAAATTGGAACTTGAAAGCAAAGAAGCTCGGCTTTGTATTTACGTGAAATATCTATAAAAATATGGTGTCTAGGTACTAGCATTCTCAGCACTATGTTCGTCCTCTATATCTTGAACTTCTTTATAGAAGTCCCTTATATTAGAAGTTTCTTGCAGCTACTAACTTTATTATATTTGTTATTGTTTATTCCAGTATTCATGTCAAAATGCCGGGCAGCTGAAAATGATTTTCATTACTCTCTTCAAATAATGATTTGATTAGAAGAAGAGCCTATGACTTTTCCATGCAAAGAGGTGTATGCTGAGTATCAATGGTATATATGTTGTTTCTGCACTTTTACCTTCTTTGCTACATTTAGATTTTTCCTCTGAATGATAAGATATAACTACAGTGAAAATGTCTTGAGCGTATGGCCTAAATTAAGATAAATGAGAAGGACTATAAAACCAATAGCTGTTGGTCAGGTAATACCATCTCTTTTCATTCATAGTGTTTGAATAAACTGATTTTTTCTAACTTCCTATGGAAAGGGTTATAATACACATTCCGTCGACAATAGCCGAAGAGGAAACGATTGATGATAGGCCTCGACGAACAAGATTGTTAGTTGCCATCTATTTGGTTGCTGGATGTACTCATGGAAATATAACTATTTTCAACTTTTCACATATGTACAGGACAAAATTGAGGGCATTTTGAAGCAACAGATAGAAGGTTATGAACAGAGAGCCATTGCATGAATAAAAAAACCATTTGTCATAAGGTAATCAAAACCCTTATTAATATAAGTAAATCATAAACCTTATATATTTTTATACCCAATGATATGTACAGTTTAATATCATTGGTAAAGATAAGGGTTTATGCATAATCCAATATGGAAAATACATTTAATAAAACAAATGCACCTTTAAGTTAAACCAATTAAACATATAAGGTCAAGGAGGGAGGAAGACGGATACACACATTTGATATTGATATTGAAAATATAAATATAATATATCGTAATAGGGTTATGTTTTCTACTTATATGATAAGGTTTAATTTATATATAATATTTATTATTATATAATTAAATATGTTTAATTATATATATGCAGTTTCATTATATAAGGTTTAATTATACATATTTTGTGTTAATAATGATGTCAATGATAGAAAGTTTAATAAAATATATTTTTTTTGTACAGTTTAATTTTTGATTCATTATTGATGTTTAAGGTACTATATTAATTATTAATATATGCAAGGTTTTGAGCAACTCTTGACATCTCAAGGTACTTTGCATTGCCAATTTCTATACATGATAATATAGCTGTAGGCGTTTTTGAAAGTACATAACCAAATGCACCAAGTCAGCTATGGCTACTGAACATGTACACTTTATGGAGAAAACCTCACCATCGGTAGCCCAAGGTATTTTCAATCTTCGTCGCGTTTGTGTTACGTCATTTATATGCAGAACATATATAATGGTTCATGATGATGCACATTAAAGTATGTAACGGTTTATTATCACAACTTTATCCATATCTTCCAGGCACTGTATGTATAAGAATCAAATGACGGAAATTTATAGCACTGATGTCATCATGATGATGAATTTGGTTTTAAGCTGCTTTAACTGTACCAGTCTTGAATGATTTCCTGCTCGGTTAGCTGATGTTATAGCTAACTGCCCCTTTTTTGTTGACAGTGATGGTGGTTGAAGATAAGAGTGAGTAGGATCCTTATAACTATTACGTACGGCCTCTACCTCTGCTCAAGTAAGAACCACAAATTGATAAATTTCAAAGGGTACAATCTAAAGATACTTAACTACAACTAAAAAAGAAAAGACACAATTCACACTTCTAATGGTTTTGTCTGAAGTTATGCAGTTTTCTTTACTGACGTTGGAGGATTCGTTGTTGATTCCCATGAAGGATTTGTGGTTGAGTATTGAATGAATAGAGATGTTGAATTGGGTGTGATTGTCATGTTTCTTTTCCCGACAACGGTTACCTAAACGGAAAATCTGAATAAACAACAACAAGAAGTCTCATCGGATGAGTGCAGGTACATATATATTTCTCTCTTATTCTAATTTTACATTTTGTGTGATATAGACCACCATTTACTCCATAATTCACAACTTTCAATTCATATAAAACTTTGTTTTGAACAATACAATAACATGCATTTTAATGTGTGTTGTTGACTACGACTAATATTTTAATGTCATAAGTCAGTTTTTTTAGTCGTTTGTATTAGTAACATTAAATGTCGATGTCGCTTGATAAATGGACTTTGCTTTTGGCAAACTTTGCATTAGAGTACTCTCTCAATCTCAAAACTATTAATTTTCAACCACTCAAACTTTGCAGTATCGCACCAAATTTGTTAATTTTGGATATTGCAGTTAGAGGAATGCATTTTAGGTGACCTACTAAAGATATTCTTAATTATACCGTACTGGTGCAAATTATTAGAGGATAAAAACAACATAAGGTTAGAGCTATTGTTCTACTCATTAATATTTTTTCCTTTAATTTTACTAGATCTGCTTGCTTATTTATGTCGATTACCACTTTCGGTTCCTAAAACTCAAGAATACAAGCACTGTATACAGGCCTTTATCTTCTTATGGGGCGAGACTGTTAATTAGCGATTCATTTCATAATGTACTGCTTATATTTTTTACCATGTAAGTTGAACACTGATACTATTAATCCATAATTATGTATCATCATACTTAATTCAATTATCGTTTTTGTAGAACACATATAATTATGCATATCATCATATTTTAGTTCTAATTTGTTAGTTTGAGAAGGTTGGAGAGCTCAAAAAGATTCGACGGGAAAGATGCGTGCCTCCTATTGCTAGCCAAATGTGCTTGAAGTGAATAATTTTTTTCTTGATTGTTCAAGTAAACATTTAATATTGTTGTTATTGTAGTGCAAAATCTTCTTTTAGTTAAGCTAAGGAGTAGTCACAAGGGATCATACTCAACAGTGTTGTGGTTTTATTTTATAACTTTGGGATTTATGAGATACTTGGATGTCGTTGAATGGATATTTAGATCTTTATCACATCAAACCTCCTTTATATTTACTCAAGTATTAAAACTTTATTTTCCTGGGTAATACTACACTTTTACTATGAACTTCGTTAGTACATGACTAGCAAAAATAGCCATTGTGTTAATTTGAAATGTTGCACTACCTTCTTGCACAGTGCTATGATGATATCTATATAGCAGGACACTATGGGTGAATAAGACATGCATGACTTAGATATGAGTACTCTAAAGTATGACACAAAAGAATTGAAACTAGACATATACAATTATTATTTCTATAATGACAGCCTAAATGATAGATAAAATCGAGATGAATGCTTTAGGACTAAGACGCAACTGACACCCTTCGTTATAATTGTTAAACCAATTATACCAACTTTAACCCTTATCATGTATTTAACCCTTATCATTCCCAGGTTTAATTCCAGTGTAGTAATATATAATTTAGTAATTCATTCAATTACATAATCAGGAACATAAAGTGGGTTTGTTGCTAATTGAAAATGGTTTAGCAGGAGGATTTGGAAGAAGAACATAAAGAGGAAGATTTTCAAGATGAACAATGCGCCCCGGAATATAGGAATCTAATAGCTATCCATGCTGGAAAGGGTAAGGGTGGTTTAGATGATTAGCTGAAGGTTGATCCTGACAAAGCCAGACGTCTTATCTTAAGTGAGCAAGAGCTTGAGAATGCAGCTAAAACTCATGGCCCTTAGATTGTCAGGTATTGGTTAAATCTTTATGACCTAAGTCCTAATATGCTCAAAAGAACAGGGGTTAGATAGGTCAAACGTGTTAAATGCGCCTAAAGTTTTTCTTTTTATGATGCATAAAATATTCTATATCATTATATTCCGTACAAGCACTTTCTTCTCCCGACAATTAGTCTACTTGAAAGCAGTATGCTTCTCCTTTTTGTATGAATCTTCAGCCAAGTTCACAGTGTTGTGAATGTCATAGAATGTTTAGAGATAGAATCACCTCGAACACTCAAAGTGTTAAGTAACCCATTAGCTTCGCTAATTTATTTTGGTTCTTTTTTATCGTTTGTTTTGGTAGAATTAACAACATACCATTTAAAGAACAAACTAGACTAAGTGCCTAAGTCATCAAACAAAAGTCTCTCTATATTTCTAACCGATTAGAACGAGGACATCATAAGTTCATGATCTATTTTTTACTTTTATCAAGGCATGTTGTCCCAATTTCTTCTGATCGATTATATAAGTTGCAAAGTAATTGAATAAGTAAATTGTATTATTGTTCTAACATTGTAATCGTTGCATTTACATATGTATATATAGATTATGAACCGGTATGCATGAACCGACATAACCCTTCATGATTTCTGTAAATAATCGCCAAGTAGTTATTTACTTCGTTTTAATGTGTCCGGTCCTTGGCTTAAATACTAAACATAATAAGCAATGAATAAAGATTATCGGTCACATTCTCCTCCTTAATCTTGATCGTTGCTTTTGTTAAATCTTGAACTCCGAGCATTTGTCGCATCGTCGTGAACTTTAGTCTTGGTAGAGCCTTTGTTAGTATATCCGCCTTTGTAGTTCTCACGACGTGCTCCACGTTTATATGCCCATTCTCTACACATTCTCGAATGAAATGGTAGCGAATGTCGATGTGTTTACTTCTTCCATGAAAACTAGGTTCTTGACTAGTGCTATTGTCGAAATGTTATCTACCCTCGCGTTATCTTCTTCTCTTCTTCCGCTTAATTCACTAAGTAATCTCTTCAACTATAAGGCTTGACATGTCGCTTGAGAGTCGCCATGAATTTGATTCACATGATGATAGCGCCAACTGTTGGTTGTTTCGAGTACACCAAGTAATGGGTGACTTCCAAAGTAAAATACTATGCCGCAGTTCCTTTCCTTGATCGTGTTGATTCCATAACCACCGTCAGAATCTCGTAATCTTGCACGCCTTCTTTATTGTAAATTATCCCATGCTCCTGTTCCTTTGATATATCGGATTACTTGCTTTATCGCTTTAGGTGATGATCCTTCGGTCTTGCATAAATCACGAGTAGTCCGATCAATAACTAAGATCCGGTCTTGTATGAAGTAAGCACCGAGACTTCCAATTAAACTTCAATAAGTTGCGCCAACCGAGTTTCCATCTTCCGCCTTGACCAACTTAGTACCCGGATCCATTGGTATCTTCGTATCATTACTATCCGTCATACTTGTCTCCTTTATGATCTTGTTAATATAACTTTGCTTGCTTGATTGTAATCTCCTCCTCGTCTGTAACTTCTATCCCAAGGTAATAAGCTAACAATCCTAAGTCGCCATTTCAAATTTTTCTTCCATCCGGGATTTAAAAGCTTCCAATTCCTTTCTTGGAGTGCCCGTGATAATTAAGTCATCTACATAAACTTCAACAATAAGTGTAGAGTTCTTGTTCCTCTTTGTAGACCGCTTGTTCGAGATTGCATTTCTTAAAGTCTAAGGACTTTAATGTTTGATCAAGCTTCACATTCCAAGCTCGTGGTGCTTGCCTTAAGCCATATAAAGCTTTAGTGTTTATAGACTTTTCCGTAGTTTCCTTGTTGTATAAATCCTTCGTGTTGTGTAACGAGACTTCTTCCTTTAAATCTCCATGTAGGAATGCCGATTTACTTCAAATGATGTACTTGCCATCCATGATATGTCACAATGCTAATATCAACCGAACTGCCTCTATCCGAGCAACCGTGCAAATGCTTCATCAAGTCTATCCTTGTTCTTGTACATAACCTTTGCCACTAACCGTGCTTTATATTTGATGATGTTTCCTTTGCATCCCTCTTGGTCTTGTAAACCCATTTGAGTCCTATTGCCTTCGATTTTCCGCAATGTTAAAGAGTCCATGTATTATTCTTGTTGATTGAATCCAATTCAATCTCCATGGCCTCAATCCATTTCTCGTCTGCCGATGCTTCCTTGTAGTTACGGGTTCTTCTTCCGTAAATAACAAGCTTTGTGGTTCAACTCACGCATGTCTATATATGTCCGACATGTTTCTATATTCACGCATCGGTGTATCATCAAATTTATCTCTTGAGTTCTCCATATAACTTATAGTAGCTTCGCCTCTTCCGAGCGTGGGTCGTAATGGTATGCTTCGTGTGATTGGTGAAACAGATCGAAATCGATCTTGTTCATGATACGTGTTGTCATCGTCGGTTGACCGGTGTAAGGTTTTTATTGTCAACTCCGCCTACTACAAAACTAGCCCAAAAGGTGTCTTGTGTGTTCGTATCTTCTTCATTTTCGTTCCAATCCCATGGTTTTGTTTCCATAAATTTTACGTCCCTACTAACATGTTTCTTCTTGGCTATAGGGTCATATAGCCTACATGCTTTTGATCCATCCTCTACTCCTAAGTAAACTGTTAATACAAATAAGCCGTAAAAACGTTTATTTATATTTTACGATCTTCTAATGTTTTGTCGATAACAAAAGTAAGATCATTTTAAGGAAACAAATAAAACACGTAAATGGTTTGAACTAATAGTTTTATAACACACTTACGCTTTCACATAAAACACTAAAACTAGTATAAGTGATTTTATGACTTAGATACATATGTACAACAACTAGTGTTTACATATTGGGTTAAACATATACTTAAACTAAGTATACCAAATGGGTAAAACTAAGTGTATGCTAAATTGGGTAAATACAAGTATATACAAAAGGTTAAATACTAGCAAATGGTTTTGACCCATAACCCATGGTTTTATATATACCACTTATACAAGTTCAATGTATCCTTAAGGTACATTGTATCTAGATAGAAAACCATGGATCAACCCATAACCCATGACCCATGACCCATAACCCAAAATACCCATGGGCAAAGAGGAGGACCACGGATCCCTAGCTTTGTGCTAGCGGATCCCAAGTGGAAGGGATCCGTGATCCGGGAAACAAGAGAGAATTTCCTCTATAAATATAGAGCCATTTCTTCCTTTCTTTTCAAACCCCTTTACACACATACTTCCCCAAGTATTCTAACCTCTAACCTCGGATCCAAGAGATCTATGTAGCTTTTCTCTTTGTTTATGTGTGATCTTGTAGGTTCCTCTTAAAGGAAAGATCACCACATCTTGAAGACGCAAGCTCAAGTCCATGAGTTGCCATGCCATCATCATCAAGACAACGAAGGTTCTCTTGTTGATAGTTCTTCCTTTCTTCATAGATGTTGGGTTGAAGGCATTAGTGAAGAATGCCGAAAGTGTCAAGATGAAAGCATTAGTGAAAGATGCTCATCATCCGTGTCAAAGCATTAGTGAAGAATGCTTAAGGTGTCAAGACGAAGGCATTAGTGAAGGATGCCAAGCGTTGTGTCAAAGGCATTAGTGAAGAATGCCTAAGAATCAAATCAAGTAGCATTTGGGAAGAATGCTTAGGTCGTATAATCGATGAGGTGCATCGTTATACATATATGTGTTTATTTATTCACAAGGATGGTGATATCCTTGATGGTGTTGTAACAAGGAGTAGATCTCCTTGATAATAGGTGTTGTGTCGTGAAGGGTAGTAGTTCCTCCATAATGGAACTAGGTGCTTAGCCTAGTACCTAATAAAGGGTAGCGACGCTGTGATAGGATTAGTTCTCCTAAGGTGTGAAAGAACCGTGGTTAGCCTAGCACCGTGATAAAGGGTAGGCGACGCTGTGTTAGGTGTGGTTCGCCTTGGTGTGAAAGAACTCGGTATTTAGCTTTGTACCGGAAAAAGGTTAAGCGACGCTGTGAAGGCTTCTCCGCCATAAGGAGTTGGTGTAGTGCTTACGAACTCTCTAGTAGGTGACTCGGGAGTGGAGTAGGCAAGGAAGGTGTCCTTGTAGCCGAACCACTATAAATAACTTGTGTCGTGGTGATGTGCTTTTACTCTTTATCTTTCATTATATGTTTATATATCTATCTATCAACGTCCAACATAAACAACCAAATAGATTGACATAAGTCGATCTAAATATTTAAAAGGAAGTTTTAAATTGGTAAACTATTCAACCCCCTTCTAGTTTTCCACAATTGGTTTCAGAGCTTCGCTACCAAGTTTCTTAGAGTATGTTGTACTTTAAAAACTTGATACGATCCATGTATGTTTGAAAACTACAAAGAAGGATTATTTTTGTCATAATTTAAAAAAATCAATATATTGTTTATTGTTGGACAATGATAAAATGCTCTAACATTTTTTTTAAGCATTATCCATACATGGATTTGGAACTACCAAAAAGATCATGAAGAATTCATCTCAATTGTTCCTCTCGCAAAAAGAATGTTTAAGTATCCTTACAACATTAATCTGGAGATTCCAAGAAACATCTAAATATTTCTTCTCCTTAAAAGAATATTTGGCAAAGGTATGATCTTTAATTACTTATCTTTATTTGTTATTATTAGTATCTTGATTGCATGTCTTAGTAGTAATAATTCTAGTAATTATTCTTTATAGTAATTTTCTATTTAGTGTTCTCCGATTTTGTTTTGTAGACTTTATTACCAACTCATAATAATGATATCTAGTTATATGATAACACCAATCATTATTCACCACAAAGGATTTATTGACATCTCATGCACATCAATAAATATCCATGTGAACTTCTATATTATAATAAATGGGATTTTATTATAATGTTTGAAAAGCTTCCCAAGAATCACGACTAATTCTTAAAAAGGAACCTTGTCTAATAGGAATAGCATTTAATCATCAAAACCTCAAACCACAAGTTTTAGAACATTAACACCAAAATACTAGGTATCTTAGAACCCCAAACCAAAGTTATCAAGGAATTTCTTGAGTCGACTTTTACCGTCATGCCGGATCCCTTGTTTATACTAGACGGATCCCAAATGAGAGGATCCGCGATCCGTGCAATGAAGACAAGATAAGCTAAAATGATCATCGTGATGTTTCACCATCACTCATTTCACACTCACGAACAAGGACTCATATCGCTCATAGGAGCTAATTGATCATTTTTATCAAGCCTAACAATCACGTGTGTAAGTCTAATCTTCACTACATTGTTAATCTAATTCCTTGATTCTTAGAATTACAATGACTTCATCTTTAAGAGTTGGGTTCAAATGGGTTTACCATTATTTGTCATCACATTGTTTTCTAAGATAATCTAAATCAAAGACTTAACATTGTTAATACAAATTAAACACATTTCTTGAACCCAACAAAGATGATGAGAGCAAAATTGTGATGAAACCCTCTAGGTTACTATTCACCATTAACACCACATTGTGGTTACATTGTTTAGGAACATCATGCCAAGCAACAAGCAACAAGATTACCAAGACACCACTCACTACATTCCCATGTACCATAGGAAAAATGGATTAAATCCGGACGATAGGAAAGCTTTTAAGTTACTTGAAAGGAGACTCTTTCATGAAGGTAGAGTTGTTGATCCATCATTTCTTGCAAATACTGACATGAGGGAAGTATTTGGAACTATTGGGTTTGATTGTTTATTGGATATAAACGAGCAAATTTGCCCGGTCTTTGTGCTTGGAAGAATTCTAGGGGTTACATATGATGGCGTTTGTATGTACTCAAATGAATGGTATTTGGAACAACTACACACAATGGTTGATCACCATGATATCTACCACACTTTGATCCCAGAAGCAACCACGGTGAGGGACACCGTATTTATGCCAAGAGCATCACCATCAAGAGTCACAAGAAAGTCAAAAGTGATCTATAGGATCCTTTTCAAATGGAGATTTCAAATGTATGGGTTATATAAGAAATGGGAAGTTGTGATAAGAGAAAATGTGGTATGTCTAGTAGGAAACAAGGATCACCCCAATGCTTGCCTAAGCTTCATGATATATTGTCTAGTGACCAATACTAGATTCAACCTTGCCTACTACATGGTCAAAAGAATGGCAGTGTGAGAAGCATGGACAAGATGGTACTCCGTATGCAATGCTTCTAACCCGGCTTGCCAAATTCATCCTTGCATTAGATCCTTCCCCACAATCCCTTGATCATAACTTTTGCAATAAGGTCATGGTTCCACTAACCGAGGGTAGAACAACAAGGTTCATGGTAGAAGGCAAAGGCCACATCCACCCACCTGATTCCTCGGACGAAAGGAGAGGCAAGAAGAAGGTGAAGGTGAAGGAGTAGTAGCAACCCACTTGAGAATATTGATCTTGACCCTTTGGACTACATTAACCAATTGCCAAACATCCCCAATGAATCGCCCGAATGGCAACAAACCAAGGAATCTTCAAATGCTTTGCCAATTTCTTGAGGAAGAAGAAGTGAAGATGGTTTGATAAAAGACGGTGAAGAAGTGAAGAAAGGTAAAGTCCTAAGGCTTAAGTACTTGATGAACAATTTCAAACAATGGTTTGTAAACAATTTTAACTATGCTTGTAGTATGTAGGTATTGCCATATCTTGGCACTAAACACTCTAGCTTAGGTATTTGAAAATGAGATTTTACGACCTCTTGGTATGGTCGTCACACTCATTCTAGGAACTCGAGTGTTTCCCACTTTGATACAAGTTTTATTAGTTATGTTCTTGCACTTAGTCTACTTAGAAACAACTAAGAAAAGCATTTTCTATAATATGCATAGTTGCACATTTCTGTAAGCCTTCCGATCTCATGATTGGCGGATCCCAGATTAACCGGCCGGATCCTCCCATAGGGAACCGTGGATCCGTATGCAACCGATGTGAAAAATGATTTAGCTTCATCAAAATAGTCCACTAGAACACTTCCAACTAGTCAAAACTCACCATAATTCCGCCCAACACTCACACATTATCCATCACATTTGATAGCACTTAGTTTGATATGTCCTTCAATTTAGCAAATTGATCTCAATCTCCTTTGACTCAAAATTAGAGCCAAAAATAAGTTTTTTTTTTAGATCTATTCTAGGACATCATCTGACTTTTAGGACTTAGTATCATCATTTTTCTCACAACATATTGAAAGGAAACCTTGACAAATAAATAGTTAGATTACCCAAGGTAAGTGTTCTTAGTCTAACCATCATTAAGTACCATTACTTGTTATGGTTGAGGATTTGAGATATCCAACAGTTATAAACTTCAAAGTTAAGACAAAACCCCAAATCCATCACTTAAACCTTACAAAGGCATGATGACTTCACTTAGAACTCAGCCGATAGCCGATCCTCGGTCTATAACCAGCGGATCCCATCGAGAGGATCCGCGATCCGTACATACAGAAAGAATAAGGATTAGCCTCCTTAATTCAAATTCAAGTTACCTTTTTCTCTAACCACCTTTAAGCATTCATTAATTACCCTCCTAGAGCTGATCAAAATCTCAAGAGCATGCTTAATCCTCTAAGTGGTCAAGGATTTAATTTCCTATTTCAAATTTTTCTTTATAACCAAACAAACCTTAGGACTAAGTCACCACTCTTAATCACATCTCAAAAATCAGAAATTTGAAGCTCACATTAGCACCTTCATCACCATGACTAAAGCTCTTAGCAACAACTCCTCAAACATAGGATCATCCAAAGAAAGGGCCAAATGATCCATGAAATTTCATCCACCAAACATCCCCTATTAGAGATAATGACTCTAGAATCCCACCTCATCAAACCCATCCAACAAAAGCTAAGAGAACCGCAAGGATTAGCATCAAATCCTTCCAACTAGAAAAGGGATCATCTAGTTCCAAACCTAACACGGATAGTTCTAGCAAGCCATCAAAACCTTCATTCATTGAGAATGAACTACACTCATTGAATGAGCCTCTTCCGCATCCAAACATATATTCATTGTTTCATTCATCACCAAGAACCTCCCATTCACCAACCTTTTCATTGAATCGGGAACCACCTACAACACCAACTAGCCCATCTTGGGAAACAAGGAACAACCTTGATCATATGGAAGAAGTTCCATTACCATCCTCATTTTAGAACCTCTACCTACTTCTCAAAATAAAGACCCTCAACACACATTGAGCCCCTCAAACATCCTTTTTCCTTCGGGGCCAAACCAAGACAATACTTGCCCAAATTGTCTAAAAACTCAAGGACTTGTTCAAGAAGTACGAAATGAGATACATTTCATGTTCAATCATCTTCTTGCAAAGTTGGATCAATTCAACAAGTCCACCTATCCCTAGACTTAAGCACATTGTCACATTCTAAATCCTGAAATAAGATTAGTATTAGTAGTACTTATATGGCTAAAGTTCATTTTCTTAGTTTTTAGAGATTTGTATATCTCTTGTTTTATTGAATGAATACTTTTATGCCATGATTATTATATGTGTTGTGCTTGTTATATTGTACATTTATCTCATTTCCTCAAATAACACTCCTTGACATTTCTTCATCAAGAAACTGGAACAGATAGCGGATCCTTCTTAGTTAACTAGACGGATCCTCCTTGAAGCGGAACTGGGATCCGTGGTACGTAAGCACAAATTTCTACTAACTTGAGTCTCTTTTGCGGAAATTATGCACTATACTCTTGTTTTTCTAACCTTTACTTTGTAGATTTTCAAAATAACACATGAAGATTTTGACACCATAAAAGCTAGGGGAGCTTTGTGTCAAACAATATTGCAAAATCATTTGCAACTTAATCCATTTTGGATTACACTTCATGTTACCCCATTGCAACTTTGCAATATTCGGGGGAGCACATTTTCGTCACTTAGACGAACCATTTGCAAACTTAATTGCAAACACAAGTAGCTTATTTTACATTATGCCCTTGACGCCCTTTTTCAAAGGGATGGACTCGTCGGGGAGTTAAGACGAGTACCATTCCGTCACTTGCTCTCATTACATCTTTTATAATTTTTCTTATAAAAAAATTTGTGTTAGTTTCTTCAAACACTTTTGTTTCGACAAAAGGGGAGAAGAAAGTAAAACTACAAATTCAAACATTTACAATTTTAGCTTTTCCTTAAAATAATCTTATGTTTTGTCATCAACAAAAGGGAGATTGTTAATACAAATAAACCGTAAAACGTTTGTTTATATTTTACGATCTTCTAATGTTTTGTCGATAACAAAAGTAAGATCATTTAAGGAAACAAATAAAACACGTAAATGGTTTGAACTAATAGTTTTATAACACACTTACGCTTTCACATAAAACACTAAAACTAGTATAAGTGATTTTATGACTTAGATACATATGTACAACAACTAGTGTTTACATATTGGGTTAAACATATACTTAAACTAAGTATACCAAAATGGGTAAAAACTAAGTGTATGCTAAATTGGGTAAATACAAGTATATACAAAAAGGTTAAATACTAGCAAATGGTTTTGACCCATAACCCATGGTTTTATATATACCACTTATACAAGTTCAATGTATCCTTAAGGTACATTGTATCTAGATAGAAAACCATGGATCAACCCATAACCCATGACCCATGACCCATAACCCAAAATACCCATGGGCAAAGAGAGCGGACCACGGATCCCTAGCTTTGTGCTAGCCGGATCCCAGTGGAAGGGATCCGTGATCCGGGAAACAGATGCATTTCCTCTATAAATAGAGAGCCATTTCTTCCTTTCTTTTCAAACCCTTTACACACATACTTCCCCAAGTATTCTAACCTCTAACCTCGGATCCAAGAGATCTATGTAGCTTTTCTCTTTGTTTATGTGTGATCTTGTAGGTTCCTCTTAAAGGAAAGATCACCACATCTTGAAGACGCAAGCTCAAGTTCATGAGTTGCCATGCTTCGTCATCATCAAGACAACGAAGGTTCTCTTGTTGATAGTTCTTCCTTTCTTCATAGATGTTGGGTTGAAGGCATTAGTGAAGAATGCCGAAGTGTCAAGATGAAAGCATTAGTGAAAGATGCTCATCATCCGCCAAAGCATTAGTGAAGAATGCTTAAGGTGTCAAGACGAAGGCATTAGTGAAGGATGCCAAGCGTTGTGTCAAAGGCATTAGTGAAGAATGCCTAAGAATCAAATCAAGTAGCATTTGGGAAGAATGCTTAGGTCGTATAATCGATGAGGTGCATCGTTATACATATAGTGTTTATTTATTCACAAGGATGGTGATATCCTTGATGGTGTTGTAACAAGGAGTAGATCTCCTTGATAATAGGTGTTGTGTCGTGAAGGGTAGTAGTTCCTCCATAATGGAACTAGGTGCTTAGCCTAGTACCCAATAAAGGGTAGGCGACGTTGTGATAGGATTAGTTCTCCCAAGGTGTGAAAGAACTTCGGTGGTTAGCCTAGCACCGTATAAAGGGTAGGCGACGTTGTGTTAGGTGTGGTTTGCCTTGGTGTGAAAGAACTCGGTATTTAGCTTTGTACCGGAAAAGGTTAAGCGACGCTTGTGAAGGCTTCTCCGCCATAAGGAGTTGGTGTAGTGCTTACGAACTCTCGAGTAGGTGACTGGGAGTGGAGTAGGGCAAGGAAGGTGTCCTTGTAGTCAACCACTATAAATAACTTGTGTCGTGGTGATGTGCTTCTTACTCTTTATCTTTCATTATATGTTTATATATCTATCTATCAACGTCCAACATAAACAACCAAATAGATTGACATAAGTCGATCTAAATATTTAAAAGGAAGTTTTAAATTGGTAAAACTATTCAACCCCCCCTTCTAGTTTTCCACATAAACCAATGGTATGCTCCTATCGTCCAGCTTCTTTAAGTGAGGTATAGTTATCTTTGCATAAGCTGTGCATCCAAATACTTTTAGGTTCTCTAAGTTTGGTTTTCTATCGTAGAGTGCCTCATATGGAGTTTTATCTGTCATGGCCCTCGTAGGGTCCCTATCGAGTATGTAAAGGGCATGCTTAATCGCCTCGCCCAAAAGTTAATGGTAACTTCATTGCTTTCATCGTATTCTTTGTAGTTGATAACAATGTCCTATTCCTTCTCCACTACTCCATTATGCTGTGGGAGTATGGTGTCATCAACCGTCGTCCTATTCCGCTTTCCTTACAAAGACCTTGTGAATTCATCTGATGTGAATTCACCACCTCTATCCGTTCTAGCATTCTAATTTTCAACTTCATTTCCATTTCTATTTTCGCCTAAATTCTTGAATGTACTAAATGCCTCATCCTTCGATGTAAGGAAGTATGCCCACATAAACGTGTACAATCGTCTACTAACAAGAAAATGAGTTTCTTGCAGAGTGTGTCATTGGACTAATAGGACCGCAGAGGTCTCCATATACTAAGTCCAACGGGTTCTTTGATCTGAATTTGGCTTGATTTGGAAATGGTGTTCTACTGTGTTTTCCTAATAAACATGCGTCACAAATCTGTCCTGCATGGTTTATCCTAGGAATTCCATCTACTAGACCTTTCCTAGTCATCTTGTTTATATCATCAAAGTTTAGATGACCTAATCTAGCATGCCATAACCATGCTTGGTTGTCTATGTTTGCTAAGAGACATATAGGTGCCTCTATCTGTAACTGGATCTTGTAGAGTCGATTCTTAGATCGTTCTACCTTCATCAACAACTTCTTGTTTATATCATACAATGTCAGCTTATTTCCGTCCATAATGACCTTACAACTGCTTCAAAGAAGTTGTCCTAGACTAAGTATGTTGCTCTTGAGGTTTGGTATGTAGTATAATTCGGATACTACTTTGCTCCTCGGTTCTTACAACCCAACAAGATTGACCCTCTACCCATTATCCGTACATACGATCCATCTCCAAAACGTACTCGTCTCCGTTATGCTTTCATCAATATCTCTAAATGACTCTTTATACCACCATGTGGTTACTTGCACCATTATCTAAATACCATATGCTCGATCAGTAGTATATTTGTTTGGTTGAATTCGTTCTTCATTCAACAACACTTCCTTGTGTTCGGTTTCGTGCATAGTCATTAATAGTGATGGTTCATCATCTTCTAAGATAAGGTTTGATTATTCCTGGTTTGTTGATGTTGCTCTACATTTACTCATATAGTGTCCAAGTTTATTGCACTTGAAACATCTTATGTTACTCAAGTCTTTCCTACTTGAATTGTCTGGGTTTCCTCTATAATTTGAATTTCCCATTTGTGAGTTGTTTCTGTTGTTATTATTCCGCCAATTTCCTCGTGAGTAATTTGATCTACCTCCACGTTTGTTAAAACGTTTTCCTTTATCCGAGTGTTCACCATGTGTAAATGTAGATTCTCCTCGGCTTTCAACTTGACCTCCTTCCGAGTTTTATTCTTTCCTCAAACGATTTGAGTTTTCCAGTGATCTCATCTAGGGTAATGTCGCCTAGATCACTTGTTTGTTCTATGGATGCTACTATCTCGAATGAATCTATCGGTGTGGAGTCTAATAGTTTTCTAACTACAAGTGATTCATCTAATTCTTTCCCTAATTCTTTTGCCTTCGTGACATAGCCATTTAACTTGTCTCGCAAATGCATCCACCGCTCATCTTCCTTCATCTCGGTGAGTTAAATCCAATCATCAATGATTGTAAACGTGCTTGCTGCACTTTATCTTGTCCAACGTGTCTTTTCTTTAACGAATCCCATAAATCCTTTGCCGTCTTACAACCCGCTACTTGTAAGATCATATCTTCTGTCAACGCTTGATATAAGAAG
Organism: Chrysanthemum lavandulifolium; assembly: GCA_022545495.1. NCBI lineage: Eukaryota > Viridiplantae > Streptophyta > Magnoliopsida > Asterales > Asteraceae > Chrysanthemum > Chrysanthemum lavandulifolium. The sequence continues at coordinate 239,101,208 of CM040244.1, read as the reverse complement.
GCGATTGTTGCCTTATCCTTTTTTTCATCAACTGGTGTGTCTAATTTTGGTTCTATTGCTTCCCATAAACCGTGTGCTTCTAGTATAACTTTAATTTGTATAGCCCAAACTATGTAGTTTGTGTTTTTTAACTTAGGGCATTGGTATTGTGCAACAGGTGTTACAGGTTTTATCGTAGTTGATGTGGTTACTATATCATCGGTTGTCATTTTGAAAGTGTTTATTATTTTCACTTTCTAGTCTAATGGAATTACTTTATCTTAGTATGGTACTTTTTTTTAACGTAAGAATTATAGTTTTCGGGAATCTTATTACTACGGGATCAATAATTAGTTTTAAGGATTTCCTAATAGTATAAACTAATGAGATATATACTATTCTAATATGAATTGAAATCTAAAGTAAAATGAACTTATGACCTTGTTACTTTTGATGAATACGAGATGTATTCATTTGCCTTGTTAGTAAAACTCGTTCACCAACGTTGTTTGTTCCCACTTTATTTCCTTTTAGTCTTTTGCCTTGTTACCCTTGTTTCCAGAAATCCAATTCGACTTCAGTTTTTGAATTTGTGTCTCGGATTTTTGCAAACGAGTCTAAAACAAAAGAAATTCCCACTGCCTCCTTGCCTTGTCCTTATTTCTGTTTTTGTTTTCGAATTTTATTGGATTCGATACTAACAAAAAACGAAGACTTCCTTGTACCAATCTATACGTTGTTCTTTCTATCTCCTTTTGTGCGTTCTCCTTGATCTCGGTCACTTTGAAATCACTAGGTTTCCTACACACAAACTCGTTTACCACAACTTGGTAAACTTTTCGAATCAAAACAGTCCCTTCGTTTGATTTCGTTCCTTCGAAACAAAACAGTCACTTCTGTTTGTCTATTCTCGTTGTTGTCGTCCTTGTGTTGTATCAACACAAACTCCACACTTTTCTTTGAGTACTTCCTTCGTCCTGCGTATACGTCTTCTTCTACAACAACGTTTTGCTTTGTGTTTTGTTTTCTAACCGGTATACACAAAGTCTCCAAATCTTCTTCCCTTTGTTGTTGCCAACAAATTTCGACACCAATATCATCTGGTGTTTTGACGCTTGAAACTTCAACGTAAAGTAGATTGTGCACTATCTCTTCTACGTTTCTCCTTATCCAACACTCGTTCGTTTTTCTTGGAAGAGTAAAAAAAAAACGTCTCGCCAAAGTAAGAACAATGTGTTCTTCTCCTTTCTGCGCTTTTCCTTTTGGCTTCTCGTTAAGATTTTATGCAGAAACAGTGAATGTTTCGGTGTATGTTAATCCTTGCTCTGATACCAATTGTTGTCCCAATTTCTTCTGATCGATTATATAAGTTGCAAAGTAATTGAATAAGTAAATTCTATTATTGTTCTAACATTGTAATCGTTGCATTTACATATGTATATATAGATTATGAACCGGTATGCATGAACCGACATAACCCTTCATGATTTCCTCACGTAAATAAGCGCAAGTAGTTATTTACTGCTTTTAATGTGTCGATCCTTGGCGTTTAAATACTAAACATAATAAGCAATGAATAAAGATTATCGGGTCACAAGGCACGCCCTTGAAATTCTATACCAAGATAGATATAAAGATACGGGTGAGGGAAAATGCGATATTTTGATTGAAAATGATGCAAATAAAGAAGGTGTTCTTATGTCTTTTCATTGGCATAATAAATCTTATAGATCTAAATACAGGAATTGATTGAGATGGGGGCTCAGACACTCGTCATTCCAGGAAACTTGCCAATGGGATGCTCTTTAACGTATTTTACTAACAACAGGCTACTACAAACCAAACTACATGAAATTAGAGAGCTTCATCCTAATGTCACCATCATTTACACTGACTACTACGAGTTTCTTTGATCACGTCTTTCTGCCTGCTAATGGTAACAATATGTTCTCAAGGGTCAAGAGGAAAATTAAAAAGATGTAAGTAATCTTTTAATTACACCCAATCTGATTATTACTAAGAATTAATCAAATATTGAGGGTTTTGAATGTAGAAATTCATATGTCTTGATGAAGAAAATCACAAGAGATGGTGAGACTATTCAATCTATTTTTCAATTCAGTTGATTTCTATTGCTACTCTTTCATTATCCAGTTAATGTATCCTTCAAATCAGAAATCAATGAACTGCCACATAATTGATGCTTGACGAACTGCCTATGGTTGGTAATTAGTAGCGTATGTAGGCCTTATCTAATAAAATACTTTCAATCGCTTAGAATTCAGATCCTAATAAAAAAATACAAACAACTTTCAAATAAAATCACATTTACATGTCAAACAAAGACAGTCGATTAGCCAGTCATGTACCTACAAAAACTGTAGCTGATAACAAAACACTTCAAAGATTTAACAGCGAGGGAAAGTTGGGAAGACAACTCGAGTATAGGCGGGATAGAAAGGAGCAGCTTGGGTGACAGAGGAAGTATGCTTATGTGGAAATGAAGAGCAAGTTCATTAATCATGCGAGGAATGTGTGGGATAGGGAGGTTACGTTGTTTCCAAGAGTTGATCAGTTGTTGAATAAGTATATTCATATGTAGAGGAGGCTTGGCAACGTTGCAGGTATATTATATGTTTGTGTTTTTTTATACGAATCCTTAATAAGCTTCTTTTCTTTGTTGAGATTTTCTATATCAGGGGCGTACATTAACAAAAACAAGAATATATTGAAACTAATTTGTAAGCCACCGTTGAAATAAGATATCAAGTTTTGTCCCTTTAGCCTTATTTAAGTGTTAAGTTAGCCTGCAGGCAAAATAGTCAAAATCAGTATCTGAGGTGATTCATATACCACCTTATGTATGAAATGATCCAGTTATGCAAATATCTAAGTTCAGTGAGTTAGTTATGTGTTATTTTAACAAAATAAACTCCCTAGCATATTTCGACATATGTTTTAATATATCATCATTGAATGACGGATGTAACTGAGCTCCAATAATTGTAATATGCAGATGAAGGTTGATTACTTAGGCACTATAACTTCCGGCTTGAAACGAGTCTCTATTCAATCGAGACAACCACCACTTTAGTCCTTCCGATTAAGCAAACAATCTATTGAGATCACCCATCGGTTCAAAACCTCAAAACATAGACCCACCAAATCGGATCTAATTAAGAAAGACCTTGCAGAGATTGAGACTAATCGGTCATTACCGAGATATCGAAAGCCTTCATGTTGCAAGAGTTGCGCATCGAGATATCTACGCTTGCTCCCACAAGGCCGTGCACTGGAAAATTTGTTGAAGTTAAAGTATTCAAGAGGAGCATTCATCATCTCTATCCATGAAAACCTGGTTGTAACTATACGTGGCACACTAGCATTTATGAGTGGGTCCGGTAACAGGTCATTTAGAAAAGGAAGGGTATTATGGGTCAAATATAAAACTATCATATGTTCTTGATTGGGTTGTACAATTATTGAGATGATGAATGGTAAACCCTCATGGGTGAGTTTGAAGCGATAGGAAACAATTAATGGTATCCTTTTCAATTATTAAAGTTTTCATTATTTACATACAATCCATCATAACCATTTGATATATCTATTGTGCAGCCTACAACAATGTTCAAGGTCATGTAGGACACTCCACCCATACACTTGGCAGATATACTAAGATGACGCTTTTTACCTAAAGGAGGATCAACTTGAATACCCTGAGGAGTGAAGGCTTAAGGATTTGATGGTTCTTTCTTTTTCTCCTTTTACGATAATTAAACCTGATCGAATATGGATAAATTGTTATTTGCAGGAAACACTCATAGTATATACTGTAAAAGTTTTAAATAAGTAGGCAACGAAATTAAAAGACATAATACTCGATCACACAAACAGAACGTTATATCTATAATACACTCTTATTATATAAAAGTAGTTATTATGAAACAAAGACATGAAAGAAACAAAATACGATCACACAAACAGTCGAAGGTTTTAACGCACCCGAGAGTATGACCGGTGAAAGATAAAAGATACGATGGAAGCTTTTCTTCAACCGCTGCTTCAATGATTAATTCGATTAAAACACAATGTTGAGAAAGCATGTATAATATAACTTATAACACAAAGAGTAACATAACTGATGTTGAGAAAGCTTTGATTGGCGTTCAACTCTCTCATGACACTGCCTCCGCTCCACTTCCACTGCGTCTACCACCTCGGATGCCACTGCCTTCACCTCGCGTACCACTACTTCCGACTGACTTTATCGCATGCACCTTAGTAATACATTCGGACATCACATAACACAAAAACTGAGCTGATAACACAAAGCTGTGAATATAAGTTGCAAGTCGCTACAGAAATTCATAGTTTTTGTCTACTGCTGCAACAAAATAAAAAATCAATATATGTTAAGAAAAAACTTTAATATATAAACATCTTTTATTAAATTTGGTGATACACATTTGCAGTAGCGCAGAGAACCGGAACAACCGTAATGGCCCGTAATCTTGAATAAGCATGAGAGACTATAGACTATCGATCTTCGTCAAGGAATATATGCCTTGTGTGTAACTGTTTCATATGGAAATCATGATATGGCAAGGCATTTCTATGATGATTCTAAGAAGATGAAGGAGGATGATGAGCGGGCTTTAGTTGTCTGCTATTGTGTTAAGTTAGATAGATATGTTTGGTAAGCACTTTTATGTTTCTCTTTGTCAGATCATCCGACTTTAATTAGATTAATCAATCCATATACTATCGATATTGCACTAGAAATTTTGACGGATCACCAGGAAGTAACAACAAGTCAACCAACTTATTGTTGGCACGCCTTTTAGCTTATGTAAGAGTGTTTATGCCTTTTAGCAAAGATGTCTTTTAGCTTATATGTTATCAAAGGGAAAAGATCACTCTCCAGTTTTAAAACACCCACCTCCTCACCCAAAGCAATAGACAAAAGCACAACCGAACATGATCCCTGCATATGAGATAATGGCACCTCATAGATCGATATCTCATTTAAAAAACAACTCATGTTTTTAAAAACTAAAAAACCGCTAAATAACACTTTAATACATTTTCATTATCTACAACTTTACAAACATACATAAAATTCATAATGTTGTAAAAATTATATATGTTGTGTTATTAACCATCCACGCAAACCATACAATTATTTATAATTCTTAAAAAAAAAAAAAACAATTGTTTTATAATATTGTTTCACAATTCTAAAAAATGTATTTTAGTTAACAAAAACAACAAACAATTAATTATAAGTCATGCTCAGCCCATTGGTGGCTTAATATATATATATATATATATATATATATATATATATATATATATATATATATATATATATATATATATAGTAGGGATCCAATGAAGTAAATTAAAATAAGAAGTGGTGAGAAGTGAGCAAACCACGCATTTGAGATGCAATGACTTGCATTAGATGCATTTCTATTCATATAGATGCAACATCTTGAGTTTCGGTTAATTTGATGTATAGATGGTGCAAATGGATTTTCATGATTTCGCACGCAGAGGAACAAAAAACAAGAGAAATCATGAAATGCATCTAATATAATATATGCATCGATTAAAAGCTAGAAAACACTATGATGCGTTATAATGCATCTAAGATTATAGGGATGCGTCTAATTTAGGTCGGTACATCTCGATTTTGCGGTTATAGTTCTTCTTATTCCTTCTTATTTTAAGTAATCTTCTTATTTGATCCTAACTATATATATATATATATATATATATATATATATATATATATATATATATATATATATATATATATATATATAAAAAAAAATTAAAATATAAGTTTATTTAAAATTAAACACTTTTAAATAATTAAAAAATTTATTTAATACAATCATAAAGAAATATATATTTTATATAATTATTGAATGTATCTTTGAAGATAATATTTATAAAATGTCGAGGTGATATGGTTATATGTAACGTGTTAAACGAATCAGTATAGGTGATATGGTCATACGTAACATGTTAAACGACCGAGACTAAGTGATATGTTATCGTAACATGTTAAACGAGCAGTCTATGTGTTATGGTTATACTTAACGTGTTAAGCGAGCAGTCTAGGTGTTATGGTTATCGTAATATATTAAACCAATCGGTCCTAGGTGCTATGGTTATACTTAACGTGTTAAAAAAACGAGTATAGGTGCTATGGTTATACATAACGTGTTAAACGACCGAGTCTAGGTGCTATGGTTATGCGTAACTTGTTAAACGACCGAGTTTAGGTGATATGGTTATACGTAACGTGTTAAACGAACGAGTCTAGGTGATATGGTTATACGTAACATGTTAAACGAACGAGTCTAGGTGCTATGGTTATATACGTAACGTGTTAAACGACCGAGTATAGGTGCTATGGTTATACGTAACGTGTTAAATGAACGAGTCTAGGTGCTATGGTTATACGTAACATGTTAAACGAATGAGTCTAGCTGATATGGTTATACATAACGTGTTAAACGACCGAGTCTAGGTGTTATGGTTATACTTAACGTGTTAAACAACCGAGTGTAGGTGTTATGGTTATACGTAACGTGTTAAACGACCGAGTCTAGGTGCTATGGTTATATGTAACGTGTTAAACGAACGAGTCTAGGTGCTATGGTTATACGTAACGTGTTAAACGACCGAGTCTAGGTGGTATGGTTACGCGTAACATGTTAAACAATAGAGTCTAGGTGATATGGTTATCGTAATATGTTAAACGAGCAGTCTAGGTGATATGGTTATCGTAACATGTTAAACGAGCGAGTCTAGGTGCTATGGTTATCGTAACGTGTTAAACGACCGAGTCTGGTGGTATGGTTATACGTAACGTGTTAAACGAATCGAGTTCAGGTGCTATGGTTATATGTAACACGTTAAACGAATGAGTCTAGGTGATATGGTTATACGTAACGTGTTAAACGACCTAGTCTAGGTGTTATGGTTATACGTAACGTGTTAAACGACCGAGTGTAGGTGCTATGGTTATACGTAACGTGTTAAACGAACGAGTATAGGTGCTATGGTTATACGTAACATGTTAAACGAACGAGTCTAGCTAGGTGATATGGTTATACGTAACGTGTTAAACGAACGGGTCTAGGTGCTATGGTTATACGTAACGTGTTAAACAACCGAGTCTAGGTGATATGGTTATACGTAACGTGTTAATCGAACGAGTCTAGGTTTTATGGTTATACGTAACGTGTTAAACGACCGAGTCTAGGTGCTATGGTTATACGTAACGTGTTAAACGAACGAGTATAGGTGTTATGGTTATACGCAACATGTTAAACGAATGTGTCTAGGTGATATGGTTATACGTGACGTGTTAAACGACCGAGTCTAGGTGTTATGGTTATACGTAACATGTTAAACGACCGAGTCTAGGTGCTATGGTTATACGTAACATGTTAAACGAACGAGTCTAGGTGCTATGGTTATACGTAACGTGTTAAATGAACGAGTCTAGGTGCTATGATTATACGTAACATGTTAAACAAACGAGTCTAGGTGTTATGTTTATACGTAACGTGTTAAACGAACGAGTCTAGGTGCTATGGTTATACGTAACGTGTTAAACGAACGAGTCTATGTATTTTACTTCTGTCCGAGATCACACACTGCCCGAGAACCCTTACTGTCCGATATCAGATTTCACATGCATAAAACGGGCCATGTCAAAAACATGACGCGAAAATTTCCCACCAAAAAATGGCGCCAAAATTTCCCACCAAAAAAGTGGCGCCAAAATTTCCCACCAACCTGACAATCACATTATATAGTCCTTTTATCTTCACACGAATTTCACAACCTCTTATCCTCAAAACCACTCAACCTCACAACCTCTTATCTTCACACAAATTTCAAAACCTGAGATGGAGCCATATAATCCTTTTATGTGTTCTTGTGGAGCAGGAAATATAAGATTAAGAACATCACACACAGAATATTCATCTGGACGACAATATTATGCATGTCCTCTTTCGAAGGTGAACAATCATACATTTCTTATTTATGTAAATATACAAATAATTGGGTTGTAATCTCTTATATTTTTCTTATTATGTAATAGCCCCAAAAAAAAGATAATGGGTGCGGATATTTTTTGTGGAAGAGTGAATTTGACGAGTACTTAAGAATAATCTCTTCTGCTTCAACATCTAAAGGTTCTGGATCTGCACCAATAGAATGCTCAAATTGTAATGCCAAAGATCTTAGGATAAACATGCTGGAATCACAAAAACAGCTGCTAGAGACAAGAGTAAGTATGCTCGAGGCAAGACTTGAAATGGCAAGGATTCCTGATGACCACGCATGTCAGTCGGATGCAATACTTCGTGAGTTGTTAGGTGACATGGAAAATCTTCGTATGTAGTTGTTGTTCTTGTAGTTGTTGTTATTTTTGTCCTTGATGTTGATGTTGTTGTTGTTGGAATAATACGTATGTAATATGCCTTTTTCTGATAAGAACCATATTCATCATAAATTTCGGCGCCATACGTATTAAGAACTTCATTAAAGAGATACATCGACGATAAAACCATTGTCCACTCTCATTCCGGCATGTAATCAGCCATTGTTATGTGTGTTTTGTGCGAATTGATGATTGGGTTTTTTTGTGTCTATTTGTGTTTTCTTAGAATTGAAGATGATCGGTTAGGTTAAAGCGTAAAAATAAAATTATATAAGTTTATTTAAAATTGAACACTTTTAAATAAGGAAAATGACGCAAATAGACGTAGCATACCGAGGCTTATCACTTTCTCGGACCACTTTTATTTTTAATTTGATAATAGACCGAGGCAAGCTAGCATTATCAATGCAACTCATCAAAATTGTGACAAGTGTCCCGTATGTGTAAGGTATTGTTTTTGGCCAACCAAAAATTGTTGGTCAACCGTATTTTTAAAAAGGATTTTTGGTCATTTTACATTACATAGAACGTACACAATTGAATAGTGAAAGTACATTACATATGTATTCAAAATCAATTTCCACACAAGACAAAAACATTCATAGTTACCGCTTTTTCTCTGTTTTTCTTCTCGCATAAAAATTGTAACTAAGTTGTTTTCACAAATGAGACCGCCTTCTTCGTTAGTCACTCTTTTCCTTGTATCGTCAGTTATGTCACCAGCTATAAAAGTACACTGTTGAGTGCAACCCACATTGGATTGATTAAGTTTGTTTAAAAAATGTGGCCAAATATGGTACGTAAATATTTTCCTTGTTGTTTATTGTACATTATTTATTTCCAATTGGTTATATGCTTCAACAAATCGTTGTTGTTATTCGATTAATACCTTTGATTTCTCCTCTTTTATGTCTGTCTGATTCGTAATTATGTAGGGTATAATACGGTAGATGTCGTCTGTTAGGTATGTAACATAACCTGGTTCATTAAAAATTTTAGTGGCACTCTCTAGACTAATAAGGAGTGGTTTATATGCATCGTATACACAATTGTTTATGACGTTGGTATAGATTCCATCCATGGTCTGATTTAAATTGTTTTTTTGTTGACCTTTTTTAGGACTATGAAGCTAAGTTAATCATTACCATGAACTGAACTACTTTTGGTTGATAAAGCAAAGTTAGGCGCAAGACGCCGCATCTTGTTTAGGAATACCGCTTTGGAAGATGGATTGATATGTTGTTTCGAACATGAAACGACATCATAGATTATATGCTAAGGAAACATCATAAAGTCGACGATTCTCACTATGATATGCCCTTCATTTTTTACATTGAAGGGCATGCTTTATTTTTTGGTCGTGAGTTTTGTCTAATGACCCGGTTCGTGGTTTGGATCTCTAAGCTTTGGGTTGTATACATCGGTTCTCTAAATTTTAAAATGTGGTATTTCCTAACAAGCAAGGGTATATTCTAACCAACTTAGATGTTATTGGTGTTATCGAGGATGAAGAGCGGTTTCGATGTATATCGATGAAGATGTTGTATGTCTTTGTCTTTTGTTAGCCTTAGAGGTGATCTTTAGGGGTCGTTTGTTGACATGCGGTGGATGATACATCGATGAGGTTAGTTGATAATCTAGATGATTGGAATGCTTTTCCATGGGGTGAGCATATTTGGACTCATTTATCGACCAACTTCATAATGTATTTGATAAGCACGCGGATGACCACCTTTTAAGATTGAAAAAGATCCAAAGCATTGTCCAACATACACACTGTCTGGATTTGTGTTTGGGTTTCAGGTATCCATTTTACAACTTAACATTTGTACTGATTTGTATATAAGTTTATATTTTATTTTTTTTTTTTTTTATTCTCATAGGTGTGGATCCTTGAGTCGTTTGAAAAATCTCATGCTTGGTGGATTAAACATCCAAATGTGATACCAAGAGCACTTGACTGGTCTAGGAAGTCCATCTTTAAAAGAACTGATCGTTCGAACCTTTTTTCAAACGTAAGCCAGTTAAACTTTGTTGTTATTTATTTATTATTTATAGGTAAAAAAAGTAAACCTACACAAAATTAGGTGTTCCATTTCCACCTATCTAAGCACACAATATCTTATCGGACTGATTCTTCATCAAATACTTTTTATCATCGCTTTTCTTTGGATTCTACCTTGAGGCTTGCCTTTGATGGCCAAATGAATTTCATAATCAGCAATATTCTCAATCTTTCTCACCAGTGGATGAACAATTGGATTAGTTGATTTTATACACTGCAAATTAAGGCTATATGCTCTCTACTTTTAAACTTCAATGTTGGCTCTACAACCCTTTACCCTTTCCAATATCGAGGTTCAAGACCTACACCTTTTACGCAGTTTCACCAATCAGTAGACTCTTGCAATAGGTTTGGGTGCGAGGATAGGGTCATATTGCTTTATGTTGAGCAAGCGTATGGCAACCTCATTCTCGGGCTTATTTTGGTTTTGGTCTTTGGTGTTATTGTGGTGCTTATAATTGTAGTGATGTTGCCTCGGGCTTGAAACGTCTGAATTGGCGGTGGCTATAATAATACCGGCGGTTGTTGCAGCGATGGTTACTTCAATACTATCGGATGCAAGCAACACTGCACGATTGCTGCACCACTTCCTTATCCTTTTCTTCAACTGCAGCCTTTAAAGAATCATCTAGTCATCGCTTCTTGACCTTCCATCGTCGCTGAATTTGTACTCACTCCTCCCTGTTTGGATGCATCATCTAAAATTTTAATCATATTGCGCTTGCCTTCTTTCCCGGTTCTTCACTTTCACGAATGCATGGAACCTTGGCCGTAGTCTCTCCAAAACACTTACCATGCTTTGAACCTCCCGATTGTTTCGGTGAGTTGTTGTCAAATTTTTAAAACCAGTGATCCTTGACTCCATACTTGTGAATATATCCGTCAATTTGCGATTGAGTTTCATATTATCCTCACTACCTTGACCTGTGTAACCTGGTCCTAGAAGTGGATCATTGGAATTGTCATCATGTAGAAAGGCATTAGTCGCCAAATCATGTTTGTGTTCCAAACTACCCTCATCTATTCGAGATGTGTCTAACATTGCATCAGACCTAGCCTGAACATCCATGTCCCCCAAATTAGCCAGTTGTCTAGGGATTCCTCCACCGTGTTGAATTGCAAAGAACTATTCATTAGGAGTTGCCATTGGTTGGGTCGTTCTTGCGTTTCCACCGCCCGCCTTTCAGGCGGTGATTTGGGGAATAAATATGTTATCACCAAAAGTTACAAAACGACTCTTGTAGTTTCCACAATCATCGAAACTAACTAGCGGTGATTGCCCGAACTAGCGCTTTATGACTTTAATTATGAATCCTTTATAAAATGGTGTCGTATGTATCTCAAAGTAATTAACTAAACCATATATTTTTTGAACCATTCTTTGAACTTTAGGATTCAACTACAATTCTTGATCGATACCTACTATACATGAGTTCCAATGTGCATGGTGGATAGATAGCCAAGATTTTTCAATGACTACGTTCCCGCATCACGGGCAGACCCAACACAGCCTTGTTGATACCTACTTTTCGAGGTTGGAAAAGTCATGCAACATGCGAAACCGGTTTGAAAGTAAATTCAAAACAATGCAAGAGTGGAAGTGGTTCCAACAAAAAGCCTTAAGGATCATGTAATTTCCGATTCTAATCGCCAAGTTTTTAAACTTGAGTGTATCATTCGAGTTCTCTTTATATTCACTATAATATAAGAATAGTAGATTCACTTTTTAACATCACCGCTGAATTTCCTAACACTTATACCTTCACGGGTTCTTGCACATGATGGGATGGTGGTCTTCGGGTATTCCTTTCAACTAATCTATAGTTATTTCGCTTCCATTGTTTATTTTAGAAATTTCATGCATATTTTTCTGAGGACAAACTTGATTTTGAGTCACATTTTCCAAACACAAGGACCGCCTTTTCCGATTCACTTAATAGCATTTATCTCAAACCGATTCATTAATACAAATAAGCCGTAAAACGTTTATTTATATTTTACGATCTTCTAATGTTTTATCGATAACAAACGTAAAATCATTTTAACGAAACAAATAAAATACGTAAATGGTTTGAACTAATAGTTTCTAACATATTCACATTTTCACATAAAACACTAAAACAAGTATAAGTGATTTTATGATTTAATATTACATATGTACAACAACTAGTGTTTACATATTTGGGTAAAATATACACATAACTAGTATGTAGTATATTGGGTAATATAAATGGGTAGAAACTTAAGTATTTGACCCATTGACCAAATACATTGAATGTAGTTGGGTAAAACAAGTATATACTAAATGGGTAAAAACTAGCAAATGGTATTGACCCATAACCCATGGTTTTATATATACCACTGACCAAGTTCATTGTATACTAGCAAATGGTATTGACCCATAACCCATGGTTTTGTATATACCACTTGACCAAGTTCATTGTATCTTTAAGATACATTGTATCTAGAAAGAAAACCATGGATCAACCCATAACCCATGACCCATAACCAAAAATACCCATGGGCAAAGAGGAGGCGTTCCACGGATCCCTAGCTTTGTGCTAGCCGGATCCCAGTGGAAGGGATCCGTGGGATCCGGGAAACAGTGAAATTTTCTCTATAAATGAGAGCCATTTCTTCCTTTCTATTGATCCCTTTACACACATACTTCCCCAAGTATTCTAACCCTCAAACCTCGGATCCAAGAGATCTATGTAGTCTTTGTCTTTTGTTTTTGTGTGATCTTCTAGGTTCCTCTTAAAGGAAAGATCACCACTTTTCGAAGACGTGCAAGCTCAAGTCCATGAGTTGCCATGCCGTCATCATCAAGACAACGAAGGTTCTCTTGTTGATAGATCTACCTTTCTCCATAAATGTTGGGTTGAAGGCATTAGTGAAGAATGCCGAAAGTGTCAAGATAAAGCATTAGTGAAAGGTGCTCATCATCCGTGTCAAAGCATTAGTGAAGAATGCTAAAGGTGTCAAGGCGAAGGCATTAGTGAAGGGTGCCAGCGTTGTGTCAAAGGCATTAGTGAAGGATGCCGATGAATCAAATCAAGTAGCATTTGGGAAGAATGCTTAGGTCGTATAATCGATGAGGTGCATCGTTATACATATAAGTATTTGTTTATTTACAAGGATGGTGATATCCTTGATGGTGTTGTAACAAGGAGTAGATCTCCTTGATAATATGTGTTGTGTCGTGAAGGGTAGTAGTTCCTCCATAGTAATGGAACTAGGTGCTTAGCCTAGTACCTAATAAAGAGTAGGCGACATTGTGATAGGATTAGTTCTCCTAAGGTGTGAAAGAACTCGGTGATTAGCCTAGCACCGTATAAAGGGTAGGCGGTGTTGTGTTAGGTGTGGTTCGCCTTGGTGTGAAAGAACTCGGTATTTAGCTTTGTACCGGAAAAAGGTTAATCGGCGTTGTGAAGGTTTCTCCGCCATAAGGAGTTGGTGTAGTGTTCTGAACTCTCAAGTAGGTGACTCGGGGAGTGGAGTAGGGCAAGGAAGGTGTCCTTGTAGCGAACCACTATAAATACTTGTGTCGTGGTGATGTGCTTCTTACTCTTTATCTTTCATTATACGTTTACATATCTATCTATCAACGTCCAACATAAACAACCAAATAGATTGACATAAGTCGATCTAAATATTTAAAAGGAAGTTTTAAATTGGTAAAACTATTCAACCCCCCTTCTAGTTTTCCACAATTGGTATCAGAGCTTCGTTACCATGTTTTTTTAGTATATTGTACTTTGAAAACTTGATACAATCCGTGTATGTTTGAAAACTACAAAGAAGGAAATTTCTTAAAACAAAAAGTCATGTTTTTAGAAATCAACATATGTTGGATAGTGATAGATCATTCTAACATTTTCCTTTGAGAAGTCTTCATACTAGGATTTGGGTATCTTAGAAGATCATGAAGTATTTCACGTCTATGGTTTCTAAAACCATAAAAAGGGAATATAGCAAAGGATTGGGGTATCTTAGAAGATCATGAAGTATTTCGCGTCTATGGTTTCTAAAACCATAAAAAGGGGATATAGCAAAGGTATGTTTTTTTAGTCACAATTTTTTGTCAAAAACGTGCTAAATTGCTTGTAGACTAAATGATGATATATGCTTATATCTTATAATAAGCATAATATGAAAAGTGTTTTAGTGATTTTTTTTTCTTTGAAGTCTTGTTGTTAGATATCTTGTTTATCAAGCTTGAATAAAGGTAAAAATGGATACATTAACTTCACTAAAAGTCTACAAAGACTAAACTTTTCGTTGGGTCAAAACGCATATTTTGTAATTCTTTGTCGATCCGCGGATCCCTCAAAGTATAATCGGATCCTCGAGCAAGGAATCCGTGGGATCCGTGAGTCTGAAGACGCTTTTGTCTCGAATTTCAAAATTTATAACTTTTAACCGTAAGTCGTTAGAAGTCGTGCCACCCATCGCTTTTAAAGGTATTTGAGTTCTAATTTCATTTAAAAATGATTTCATAAACTGATTCAAAACAATAATTTACTGAATCATTGATTAATAATAGAAAGTCATTTTTGATCATAACTTTTGCACAAACTTTTGATCTAATTGGAGACGGATGTTTTCGCTTTTGAATAACAATGTGTCCTCTATTGAAATTAAGGTTTTGATCATATTTATAAATATAAAAGAAACTAATCAAGCTTGGTATACATGTTTATATTTAACACAAAGCGATGAAAAGAACTTTCGTATGCTATGCTAAATGATAAATTGTCTTTTTTGCATTACTTGATTATTTGATTATCTCAAATAGCTTTTGTGCTTGTTTGATTGAATAGCATATGTGGTTTCCTTACCTTGCTATTCATTCTCTTGTTTGTCGATTTAGTAATATTAAACTAATCAATGTGCTATTTGAAGGAGTGTTTGGGATAACATCTAGTTGTGTCGAAAATGTTAGTTTAGATATTTAGATAAGTCATATAGGTTGAAAATGTTTAAAACATATAACACACTAAATGGTTTTTTGATTGAGTTTGTCATATGTGCTTATATGATTTCCTTTGTTCTTGTATCATTTTCTAAAACAACAAGAATGTATATCGGATCATAACCTACACTTGTGTTGATGATGTACTCTCCCATTTTCCTTTTCATGATCGCTCTCCAAGCTTCATAGTAGGATTGACAACTTGATTATTTCATCCGATATACTCAAGTAAATTATTTTGCAACGCAAATATAATTGTTCATATCCGAAAGTCCAAACTCAAAGCTTTCCAACAACATATGTTGAACTAGCTCATCCAACCATTTTTGTTGTTTACCATATGGACAACTTTTAAACTTATTTTAACGTGACGCCTTCGTCACCGTGAAGTTGTCTCAAGTATAATATTAAACGAAGCAAAGTATCATCATTGTTACTCTTCGATAGGCCATTGTAGGAATATAAATTTTCCTAACTTGAGAATGAATATTGGAGAACTTATTGCACTAGAAACTCAATTTGACCTAACGGTTGAATTGCTTCCTTGATAGAAGTTGGGTATGTGGAATCACCCGTAAAAATGGTCGTGTTTAGCCGTAATTGAGCACCGCTAGTAACAGCCTCATATTCATTCTCTCACTTGGGAAATTTATACTCCTATGTTTTCCGAAAGTAAGTTTACAATGGAAATACTTTGCATTGTCTTAGGATTACTAATCAAACAAGTTGTGAAATAAAATTTTCTTTTAGTTAATCACAACCACTTGCCTCATCAAGCAATTATCTTGCTTTGATCGAGAAGAGCTACATGACTTCATGGACGAAGTTCATTGTATGCTAATCACCATCCGTAATGACTATACATAGTTCATTGCTTCACACAAAACAACCCTATTGTCTTGAACACCATCATCTACTATGCACGCCATTGTTAATACAAACGATTTACTAATCTAGATCGTAAATAGGTTTTGAGTTTCTTGAATAGTGCTTGTTAAGTTTGATAAACCTCTTTGTTATTTGTGAGCTCGATCTCATTTGATATATTAGTGTTAGAACCTCTTAAACTTGAAATATGATGCATTATCAAGATCATTGCATACCTTTAGTAAAGGTTCCGTCTAGCAGATGGACGGATCCCAATTGTTGTACTAAACGGATCCCTACACCTAGGGAACCGTGGGATCCTAAGAAAATGTAAAATGCAATTGCAAGCATCGTATGTCAAACACATCCTTTAGAACACCTCACACTAAGATAAACATAGTGTCTTAAGATTGATTAAGACTTTATCAAGATAGGTTGACCTTTCCTACTCATTCCAACTCACATAGATCACACTCTAAGACTTTGTTAGATCTACCATTTCAATCCATCACTCTTCCGCTCTCAAAACTCACACTTCATTTTTTACTTGATCCCTCACAACTAGGTTAGAAATCCTTCGATTATGACAATATTGATCATTAATCAACCTCACCTCAAAATTGATCAAAGTTGATCAAATCCAAGTTTTTCCCATCTCAAAACCATTAGGATATTTTCCAAAACACAATCCTAAGTCACCACCGATCTCTAGGATCATTTAGCTTCAATTAACACTCATCTTTAGTGTCATCCTTGCTCACTCATTGGTACTCATGAAAGTTCCAAATCCTTCCATAAAAGACAATCATTAGCTACATCACTCACCACCTTCAAGTACTTAAGCACCCTTCATTTAAGACACTTAGAAGACTGAAACACTCAAGATATTATAGGTCTTAGATCTTAGAAACATCATTTCCACTTTTTTCATAGTCACGATAGCTTGATCCCTAGGATTAGCCTACACGGATCCTCGAGAAATGAACCGTGGGATCCGGATGATGATAGGTCAAATCTTGCTAAAACAATCATTTCAACTCATCTTCCTAACTCAAACACTCCATCTCATTTTAAATGAGTTCCTAGATCACCCATCCTCCAAGTTGACTCTTGTGCATGTCAATCATCACATTCCAATGAATCCTAGTGGCTTAAGGCTTAAATGCACTTGCCAAATCTCTTAGTTTATAAACCACCTTGTTAGGACCTCCATAGTCATCACTCTCATCCTAAACTTTCAGCCCTTGCAACCTCTTAAAAATCATCTCATCATGAGGAAAACCCCAAGTAGTAACTTATCCACCAAAGAACCACCCATGAAAAAGGCTCGTGTTATACACAAAATCTCCTCAACCGAATCATCTCCCGTCAAACCAACAAATGAGAGAATCCTTCATCATCCAATCAAACCAATTCCTAAAAGGATAGTACCCACAAAACTACCTATGCCTAACACCACCATACCTCCTAGGCCAAACAATATCATCTCCACTAAACCATCACCATTGGTTCCTAGAAATATTTCATTTACTTCACCCCTATCATCACCACACCTCTACAATTTAGAGGACTTGCCTCCTAGGCCGCCTTATCCACTTCCGCCGACAACATTCTCCTCATTAGAGGAATATCGGTTCAAAATCAAGGTGTTGAGTCAACACTTGTTCGGCTTCCTTTTCGCCTCCTCCATCATATAATTCTATTTGGATTATGAGAAATTATCAAAGTCAACCACCCGACCATATGGAAGTTGACACTTTACCACCACCATCATTCTTGGTCGAGGCATTCTCAAATGCACCTCCACCAATCCCTTCATCGCTTGAAGCTCCACAAGCCGCTTCACTTGGTCCTTTGCATCAAGCCATCTCATTTCATCCACCACCACTACTAGCCATGACAAAGATTGCTATCATTGTCAATATGTTGAAAGTTTGATACATGAAGTACGAGAAAACCAACGTTTCATGTTCTATCATCTCCTCGAACGTTTCGACGAGATCAAACCTAAACAAAGCTTAAGCTAGAAGAATTTTAGTGGTGTCCTAGCATCAAGCGTTAGTTGGTCTTGATATTCCTAGTCATGTATTGTCTATTTTCTTATTTCTAGAGTCATAACTCTTGTTTTATTAAATGGAATTACATGCTACTTGTTATTTTGTTGAGCATATGATTACTTTGTGTTCATATCTCATTTATGTGATAACATTACTTATTATATCACCATTGCTGAATTTAATCATCAGCTATACGAATTCCTCAAAATTGCCTAGACGGATCCCTACTAGAGGGAACCGTGGATCCGTGAGACGTAAAACTATTTTTCTACTAACTTGGATCACATATGCAGAAATTGTGCATTATACTTGTTTTCTAACCTTTGTTTTGTAGTAATTCAATCTACACTTGAATCCTTTGACACCCTAAAGCTAGGGGAGCTTTGTGTCAAAACAATACATTGCAAATTACTTGCAATATTAGGATTACATTTCGACATCCCTTGCAAAATTGCAATCATCAAGGGGAGCACATTCTGCCACTTAGGCTTAAATCTTTGCAAACTTAGTTGCAAACAAACTAGCTTAGTATTACTTTCTTGACGCCTTACATAGGGATGGACTCGTCAAGGGGAGTAAAAGACTAGATTCGCTCCTCACATTTGCTTTCTATTTTTTTCACATGTTTTCCTAAAAACAATGTGTTAGTTTTTCAAGCTCTTTTGTTTCGACAAAAGGGGAGAAGAAAGTAAAACTACAAATTCAAACTTTTATGAATTTTAGCTTTTCCTTAAAATAATCTTATGTTTTGTCATCAACAAAAGGGGAGATTGTTAATACAAATAAGCCGTAAAAACGTTTATTTATATTTTACGATCTTCTAATGTTTTGTCGATAACAAACGTAAAATCATTTTAACGAAACAAATAAAATACGTAAATGGTTTGAACTAGGGGTGCAAACAAGCCAAGCTTTTATCAAGCAACTCGAGCTCGAGCTCGAGATTGGCTCGATCGAGTCGAGCTTTTATCGAGCTCAAGCCGAGCTCAAGCCCAATATATTGGCTCGAAACATATAATGAGCCGAGCTCGAGCTTTGGATAGCTCGGCTCGAGCTTTTATCAAGCTTTTTCGAGCTTTAATTAAATAAGGGTTAATTTGAATATTAACTTAATTATAAGGAATAACTCCACAAACAATTAATTAATTATATACCCTTCAAACCCTAATTATTCCTACCTAATGTTTTGTATTCTACAATTTGTAAAGTGCACCCTTCTTGGCCATCACCTCGTCTTCATCAACCATCAGGTATTCTATTTTTTTAATTATTCAACTACTATGTACTAACTCCTTAAGTTTAGAGTTAATCTTTTATTTGAAAGAATTTGAAAGTTCATTTATCTTCAACCTTTATTTATGTATGTTTATGTGTTAATTCTAGTGAAAGAATTTGAAAGTTCATTTATCTTCAACGTTTTTTATGGTTTTCTTTATACCGGTGTAAATGTGTAATCATATATTCATATACATATATTTGAGCTTTTCAAGCAAAGCTCGAGCTTTGCTCGAAACTGAATCGAGCCGAGCTCAAACGTAGATGGTTAAAGCTCGACGAGCTATTGAGCCGAGCTTGAGCCTAGTTTTTTTTTCAAGCCGAGTTCGAGCCTTGTCAAGCTCGAGCTTAGCTCGGCTCGATTACACCCCTAGTTTGAACTAATAGATTCTAACATATTCACATTTTCACATAAAACACTAAAACAAGTATAAGTGATTTTATGATTTAATATTACATATGTACAACAACTAGTGTTTACATATTTGGGTAAAATATACACATAACTAGTATGTAGTATATTGGGTAATATAAATGGGTAGAAACTTAAGTATTTGACCCATTGACCAAATACATTGAATGTAGTTGGGTAAAAACAAGTATATACTAAATGGGTAAAAACTAGCAAATGGTATTGACGCATAACCCATAACCCATGGTTTTATATATACCACTTGACCAAGTTCATTGTATACTAGCAAATGGTATTGACCCATAACCCATGGTTTTGTATATACCACTTGACCAAGTTCATTGTATCTTTAAGATACATTGTATCTAGAAAGAAAATCATGGATCAACCCATAACCCATGACCCATAACCAAAAATACCCATGGGCAAAGAGGAGCGTTCCACGGATCCCTAGCTTTGTGCTAGCCGGATCCCAAGTGGAAGGGATCCGGATCCGGGGAAACAGAGAGAATTTTCTATAAGGTGTGAAAGAACTCGTTGATTAGCCTAGCACCGTATAAAGGGTAGGTGACGCATGTGTTAGGTGTGGTTCGCCTTGGTGTGAAAGAACTCGGTATTTAGCTTTGTACCGAAAAAGGTTGCGACGCTGTGAGGTTTCTCCGCCATAAGGAGTTGGTGTAGTGTTTACGAACTCTCAAGTAGGTGACTCGGGAGTGGAGTAGGGCAAGGAAGGTGTCCTTGTAGCCGAACCACTATAAATACTTGTGTCGTGGTGATGTGCTTCTTACTCTTTATCTTTCATTATACGTTTACATATCTATCTATCAACGTCCAACATAAACAACCAAATAGATTGACATAAGTCGATCTAAATATTTAAAAGGAAGTTTTAAATTGGTAAAACTATTCAACCCCCCCTTCTAGTTTTCCACATGATCGACTTGCCGGAATCTGACGTGGACGTTGCTTATGTTAATATTTCTTCTTTGCATTTAGTTGTATGGCCATTATATACAAATGTCATCAGCGCTAGTCTGTTCCAGGAGTATCTCCTTTTAGAGGAATTGAGATTCGCGTTGGCGAGGAAGAAAGGTTATAGTTGGAAGAAGAAAGTCAATGTCGAGGCCAACATCTTAAAGTGGAAGAGGCTAATAGGTTGCGGTTGGAAGAAGTTGACATGTTGAAGTTGGAGGAGGAGAAGAAGAAAAAGCGACGCGCTTATGAATTCGTCACATTTTCAAAAGGCTTTAAGTCGGTTACCACCCGACAAGAGGATTCTCATGGAACCTGTTTTGCCACAAAACAATAAGCAAGTTAAACGACGTAAAATAAAAAAACACGGTCCTAACATGAACGACCCAACTATTGCTGAGGATCTTAACAGAGTGAAACCTTGGGTAGAGGTATTTTGATACTTTTTACGAACTTGTCAATATACTTGCTTATCAATAATGCTCTGTCAAACTAATACATTGAACATGTTTTCTAGGATCTAAGTAGATGGTTTCATTCACAAAACTCTTTGGGCGTGTGATGAGATTGAAGAATTCCTCTGTGATCCTGATAGACACCGTGTAAATTTCCATGGTCGATGATTATCAGTAGACCGCAATTTAAAGCTTCGCTTAGTTTGCTTAGACCATGCTAGAAAAGGTTGGCTAACCGAGGAGGTTAGTTTATATACGCATTCTTATTCAGATTTTCTTTTTACCCCGTTGTTGATTTTCACCATTTCTTAAATTGGTATTTTATTTGCGGCAATGCGCATAATATAGACCTATGGGTTGACTACATGTGGCACGTCGACCTCGTAATGCTAAGCGGGCGATGGTTAGTAGTTACTTTGTTCGATTCTTCTTCAAAATGGCATGCCCGTGTTTTATGCGACGGATGAGGTATCCCATGCCCTCGAATGATGTTGAACAAGTAATACATTTACTTTTCATTTCCTCCTATTTTTACCATTTACTGTCACTCAATAATCAGGTAGTTCATGATAGCAACTTTAAAAACGACATCTTTTAAAGTATGAACAAACTTGATATTTATCCCTCAAATCATAAGCTTTCCTTTACGTATTAACAAACTTGATACTCACAAACTTTATCCACAACTTTTGATCTATCGCCAGTTCTTCCATTGCCACTAGCCGTGGTTTACGTTAAAAGATGCTATTTGATGCATACTTTGAATAATTAGTCCAATGTAACCAAAAACCAAAAATCCTCCCCTAAATTTGATATTTACAATCCAAATCATCAAGTTTCTTCTTAGGCACAAAATACATTCTTTTTGGACGGTGCTTCCAAAGTGCTATAATATGTATGCTCCATCTCAGAATCTGAACCATAATCGACAATTTTTTTGCCGTATCTGCCATTCTCTTCTTTCTCCTTTGAAGCTTATCCTTGATCGCTAAAAGGGGTTTCAAAATCAGCAATATCTTTTACATCTGTTAACCCTTGGCCTCCCTTGTCGTGCCGAACCTCTTACCCTGTGCTGCAACTTTCTGATTGTGTCATCCTGAGAAGCGTTTATTTGTTGTATGCCAGTGATCTTAGACTCCATTGTAGTACATTTATCTTTCAATTCCTTTATAAGTGTTGAACCTAAGACCTTGATAGATCTTTGAGCGCTCGTGAATCGTTAGTAATGTTTATGTAATCACAAACACACTAATAGAAAGTCTCTATTACTTGTATTCTAAAGCGGAAAACAAACACACGTAACAACACAGATAACTAAGAATACTTTGATCCTCTATGGATCTTTCAATAATACTAAAAACTTGTTTTTCAAACTCGTACATCATACATACTAATGTGTTCCTTTTATAGATAAGGAACCCTAAACCATTTCACAAGAAACGTATAATCATAAAACTAAAAGAAGATATACATTATCACTTCCTAATAAAGCTCATGCATATCCTAACTATCTATAAAATACGCGGAATAACTATATCCGCAGTAAACAAGCTACACGGTTTTACTACTCAAGAAACACTTCTTGAACTTGAGTAATCCATGAACTTCAAGAATCCGCCACAGATCTCTTGAGAATTCTTATTTAGAGAGTTCCCAACAATCTTCCCAATCTTGAATTTGACATGGTTAAGTTCAAGATTCTTGATAGATCGTTAACACTTGAGAACAAGAGGATTGTGTTCGAACATCAGCAACAAAGAAACAAAACACATACATCTCTATGATGTAAAACCTTGAAACCTCTGATCTTTGCAGCAACAAATGACAAAGTGTACATCAAAACATATTAGTTTCATACTATTCTCATCACATCCACGTGTGTTAACTCCTGTGAGAGGTGAATCATTGAAAATAATGGATTTGATGTCTCTTTACCAATAACCATTACTACTGGAGTAGCTAAATGTTTAAGTTCGAAAACTATGGTACACTGATAACCATCGATTTTTAGCAAATCATCAGCTATAAACGGATTTGAAATGTCTTTACCTATAGCCGTTTGCTCAGGACTAGTCAATTCTTAGGTGAAAGAATCACCTTTGGTGAATTGAGTACCAAATATGGTATTCCACTGCCTTTACCACAAGCCATATACTTGTGGGCTAGCCAATTCTTGGATTCCAAAAAGGAATAAGCCATGGTGAATTGATGACTATACAACCCTCAGCAATTAAGCATGGGTGAGTTGCATACCCTATGATTTTGAGCAAACCATTACAGCTATCAACAAATTTGATGTGTCTTTACCAAAGCTGTACCCTTTGGACTAGCCAACTTTTGGATGTACACAAGTCACATCTGGTGAGTTGATAACCATCAAAAAGTTATATACAACAAAACTGAAGATACAAAGAAATAATAATTATTATTTTTTTTAACTAAGAATAATAAAACAAAGAAAGAAAGAAATACATATAAACAAAGAATGAAAGGATACAAAATACCAGAATCAAGAAGAAGCTTTGTGTTGTAGAAGCTTTGACTTGATCAACCCAATCAATTGTTCAGCATGTGTCATATCATTCCCCACTGGATCAGGAGGAACTTCCAATTTCCTTCGAAGCATACGTTTTAGCAGTTTAATGGACAAAGGATAATGCTGATCAGAAAACATACAAACAGAAAGTCCACATTTTGTCTCCACAACATGCACATTTGGAATAGGGTAAAATCTCCAAGTATCAACCTTCCACTTATGTGAATTCTTCCAAATTGAATACCCTTTACCATTTGGGACGAGAATCAAAAGAACTTGAAGATCTCCCAATAAGTACAAACCAGAACCCTGGTGTATGAGTGGCATAATATTGTGTGACAACTCCATGGAGAGTAATCAAATCTTGCCTATCCACCAAATGAAGGATGCCTTTCAAGAAAGTAAACTACATAGAAGAGTTATCCAACCTATATATGGTGTTAAGTTGTCCATCAGTCAATGTCCATTGTGTCAACACACCATAAGAACCCTCAGGAAAAGTTGCAGAAGAACCCACTTTGAGAAATGTTGTATCAGCAGCCTTAAGGTCCAAATGCTTAGAAGAACCACCCTTGTGAGATTTATGAACTCCATAGGCCTTCTTCCCAGCTAATCTCACAGATCTCCTGATGGCAATGTGTCTCCTTTTGGACATCCTTTTCCCCTCCTACCAGGTATATAAATACCCATAGAAAAAGAAGAAGGTACCTTCTCAGATGCACCAGAGGCAGCTTCAGTAGGACGAGAAGATGTAGAAACAGAGGGAATTGGAACAAAACCACCCTCTTCATACAATTTATCAAGTTCTTCTCTGGCCTGTTTAGCTTTAGCAGCTTCTTGTTCAGCTCTCCTAACCATGTCTGCATCAGATGTAGACAGATGTAATCCTTCTTGTGCAGCAGATGCAGAAGAAGGAATAGTATCAGGCTCAATAGTGCTAGTAGTTTCCTTTGGATCCATCGATGTATCGGCAAGACCTTTGGGTGAGGCTTGATAGAAACAACAATAGGTTCACCGTTGTACTCTCTCGAAAGAATGTACACCTTGATGGGTTCCTCGGCGAAACAACATGAGTGCTCACCGTGCTCTATCATCATCAAAAGAATCCACAATCTCAACTTTATTGGGTCTTTTGGCTTTTGGAGCATCCATACCACCCGCAATCCTTTTCACTTTAGAAGCTGGTGGAATATGCTTCATGATCTTATTGTACATACTGGTCAAGTCAGAGTCAGATAAAGCCCAAACTTGCTTCTTTGTCAAACCAGATTGATAGAGAGCAGAGCTCTGATTATACACCACATGTCGCATATAAGTTTTCTTCTGTGCTGCAGTCTGTGGTTTCTCCCTCTTAGCTTTAGCCCTTTGTGCAATAATAGCTTTTCTCTTTTCAGCTGCAGCTTTCTTCTTTTGTTGTCCAATAGCCATCATTTGTGCAACAAAGTTTTCACTATTAAAATAAGCTCCTAAAATGCTTTGAGCAAGAGTAGGATTAGAAGCAGCATGAAGAGTGTAAGAATCCCATTGCTCATCAGTAAAATTAATAGATTGTGCATCCAATTCTCTTTGTCTCTCAGGAGGCAAAGTTGTAGTAAACTGATCTGCTATCTTTTGTGCCAATGCTTGACTCTTCATCAAATCTTCATACTCTTTTAGCATTCGAGCTTGATCTAACCTTTCCATTTCTGTTACAAGATTTGAACCAAGATCTGAACCAAGATCTTCATCAACCATAACCCCTTTCCCTGTGTCAGAAATATCCATAGCAGGAACATTGGTAGCATGCTCATGAGAAGAATCATCATGAGAAATATCAACAATTGGAACTGTGTCAATATTCTCAAAAGGAACACCCATTGCAGCATCAGGAGGAACATGTTGAGAAGGATCTTCAACAGGTGTAGAAGATACAGCAGCATCAGGCTCCACAACAAAGGTTCTCCCAACAACAAATATTTCATGAGTATATGCTGAAGATATAGGACATGGTTGTTCTTGCAAAGATGATTCATGACCTTGTTCAGAGGAAACATCAACCATGTGTGCGTCAGTCAGAGGATGATCACCAGTAATAGTAGCATCATCAACACTTGGCACCTTAGAAGATTCAGTGGAATCCTTTCTCAAATACTGTCTTCTCCTTCTTCGTTTAAACTGAATAGGTTCCTTTGAGGATTCAACAGCAATGGGAGAAGAATCATGAGTCTGTTGAGAAACATTAGCCAATAACTCAAGAGACTCCAAATGTATATCCGCCTGCTCTTCATCAGAGGAAACCACAAACTTCCTTTTGATGTTCTGCCCAAGTTTTGCTTCTAACTCCTGAACCTTCTTTTTCAACACGACAATCTCACCACCAAGTGTGGATTTGGTATCTGCAAGCTCCGTTCTGAGATCATCAACTTCTTTCACATACCTGTTCAGTAAAGCATATATAGAGGTAAGTGTAATAGGGTCCTCAGCTCCACTAGGTGTGGGCATTCTAGTAAACTCAGGTTCAAGCTCATCAGGAGCAACATGAGTAGGTGGTGGACTAGGACTAGGTGACACAGATAAAGGAGTAGGTGGAGGTTGGTCAGGAGAAACATTGGATGCTTCAGCAGCTAAGGAAGGTCCCTCATCAATGGTAACTGATGGATTACCATCAGCAGCAACATTATCCTCAC
The DNA here is from genome assembly GCA_022545495.1 of Chrysanthemum lavandulifolium. Taxonomy (NCBI): domain Eukaryota; kingdom Viridiplantae; phylum Streptophyta; class Magnoliopsida; order Asterales; family Asteraceae; genus Chrysanthemum; species Chrysanthemum lavandulifolium. The sequence continues at coordinate 239,074,476 of CM040244.1, read as the reverse complement.
CAGCAGCATCATTGCCATGTGGCAACATAGCTTCTAGCAAAGGGTGATGTGCCCCAACATAATGAGTTTTCATGGAAGCAAACAGTTTAGCACTAAGAGCTCCTATGGGGCAAAAGACTCTGTCTTGGGTTGTTATGTCTAATATCATTTGTAAAAACCTGGGGTACATTAGAAACTTATGCTTTTTCTTTTGAATATTTTCAACCATATTATCAAAAATAAACTTAGAGAAATTATAAGTTAAACCATGTGAAAGACATACAATACCACAACCCAATTGAGTAGAAAATTGATCCCATCCGCCTGACTTGTTGCTTATGCACTGAAGTAAGGTATGCACCAAAAACCTCCACATGGGGCAAAACTTATTCTTGTGCCACATATCCGTGTTAGTACTTTGGTAACCAACAGCTCTTAACCCAGCAAGTATCTCTTCAGTGTTAGTGTGATATACCCCACTTTCATCATCCAAAGGAAGTTGTGTTCTAATCAAATACTCAGTCATCACATACTCAGTTCCATCAATCGTCGCTACAATTTCTGTGTCACTTCGTTTGATAGCATCTGCCTAAAATTGTGTAACCAACGATTCAAAGATCACATTTGGAGAATGTGTTAGAGCATAATGAATCTTGGAACGCTTCAAGAAATCCACCATAGGTTCATACAGTTCATGTCCCTTTGCTTTCCCGGAAAAGCAACTTTGTTGTGATCTTTCTTAAATGGAAGTGCCGCCATGTGATAAATTGTGAGAATAGGTTATGAATCAAGCAAATGGAAATGTGTTTAAATTGATTGAAGATGGAATCAGTTGATTTTGGGCGAAGATTATGCGATTTAGTGTATAAGTAGAAGTTACCCAATTATGGTCAAACAATATCGTAACAAATCGTTGACCAAATATGATGTGTAAAGTAACTCCAACCAATTTAAAATATAATGCTTCAGTAGAAGGAATGGTCAATCTGCTGATGGAAGTCAATCAGCAGAATCAACTCAAGTGGAAAAGTATCTTCAGTAAATATCTTGAATTTTACTGTGCCACCCAGATGTCCTTAGCATCCTCCATGTAGTGAAAGTCACCCATGTGATCATCTGGTATAGCATGAAGGAGAATAGTTCTGACTTTATTCTCTCTCTGCACAGCTAGTATCTCTTCAGCAGTTTTGGGACCAACAATGGTAATAATACCATCAGCATCTTTGACACACTTCTTCAAACTGTTACCCTTACGAACAACTTCCCAAAGATTCCAGTCAATATTGGAGATCCAATTCTGCATCTTCATAGCCCACAATTCATACTCCTCCTTCTTGAGATATGGGAACTTTGCATTGCTGTTTGTGAGATTGAGTTGTTGCAAAGATGTGGTGTTTTGATTCTGAGTAACTTCAGTTTCATTGTCTGACCCAGGCATTGTTATGGTTGTTTTGGTTGTGAGGGTGTAACGTAAAAGATTTTCTTAGTATCACAGAGACTCTCCCGAGGCTCTGAAACCACTTGTTGAACCTAAGACCTTTATAGATCTTTTAGCGCTCGTGAATCGTTAATAATGTTTATGTAATCACAAACACACTAATAGAAAGTCTCTATTACTTGTATTCTAAAGCGGAAAACAAACACAAGTAACAACACAGAAAACTAAGAATACTTTGATCCTCTATGGATCTTTCAATAATACTAAAACTTGTTTTCAAACTCGTACATCATACATACTAATGTGTTCCTTTTATAGATAAGGAACCTAAACCGTTCACAAGAAACGATAATCATAAAACTAAAAGAAGATATACATTATCACTTCCTAATAAAGCTCATGCATATCCTAACTAACTATAAAATACGCGGAATAACTATATCCGCAGAAACAAGCTACACGGTTTTACTACTTCCGAAGAAACACTTCTTCAGCAGAATCCATGAACTTCAACAGAATCCGTCAGCAGTATCTTCAGCAGAATTCTTATTTAGAGAATTCCCAACAATAAGTTTCATGGTATCCTCATGATAACCTAACTAGCAGTGTTTTCGTAACGCTAGCAGTTTCTCCATGCAAGCTAGCAGTTGGAACAGTTTTGCACTCCAATCTTCCAACCAAGTTATTATAATTTTTTTTACACAATGTTATTATTATTATTTTTTTTGTTATTTATTTATTTATTTATTTAATGTTTCAATTCATTGTTTTTTTTTTTTTTTTTTTTCTTTTTTTTTTTTTTTTTTTTTTTTTTTTTTGACACTAAAAGGTCCAGCAGCAAAGCCAAAAAAATCCTAGTGCTCATAAACATAGTAGTTATAACTTATAAGTGTAACCCAACCACAAAAACATGATATCCACTAGCAGGACTTAACAAAAAGAACAAGCAGTTGAATCATACACACTAGCCGTACTAAGATTTCCAATAGCAATACTACCTTTGTTACAAAGTTTTGAAAAAAACATCTTGAGACTTGAGACCAAGTATGCATGAAATTTACAATCCAAAACTAGTTGATTTAAAGCCTTGAATGACTAGTCGAGCCATCAACGTAGTTCTAGAACGTCGCAACAGCCTTCATACTCACCTTCGGTGGTGGAATTCGCCATAATTATTTGCGTCTTACACCGCCATGAGATAAGTCTCGCTTTCCAAAAGCGAGCCCCTCCATTTGTAATCGTTCGATCCTAGCGGATATTGATTACCCTAGCAACGATTATGGTAACACAAGCGATGAGTTAACAGCTGGAGCAACATATCGTGAACTACATAGCGTATGAGTTTCCCAAAAGCGTAGTTTCTATACAACCCAAGACCGTGCATGAAAACGTTCTCCATTATCTAAAACGTCCATTAGTAAGTAACATATTGCTTACCAACAGTAAGCCATGTCAACAACACATACAAACACGACAATTGTATTCTTGTATTTACCTTTGACCACATAAATAAAAAGTCACTTTTATTAATTTGAGCGTTGACTAACTATATCCTAATACACAACCAACTTTCTTTTAGGTTTTATTCCTCTCAACGAGACTGTTAAACACCGGTGTCTTGCCCAATTTAACATACCTACGGAGTGGTAACATTCTATGATAGCGGCGACACGCGTGACTATGAGTCACGTGTATGGTATGTCCGTGTTAGGGAGTACTTACGGTATCTTTTTATTATAACCCACTCATATTATTACTTGTTTGTTATACTTTGTGACTGCACACCATGCTTCTTATAACCAACATATATAATACAATTACGGACAACACATACATAAATAAACTTATACAAGAATTTGTTATACTTTGTGACCGACACGAATACACCATGCTTGTGAGTAGTTGCCCATTATTTGTGTCTAGTTGCCCAAGAACAAATTTATTGTTGGCCAAAGTTTCTTGGGTGTTGTGTTGTAGCAGTTTGACTTTGAGTTTTGTGCACACTAGTTCCTTCAAGTACATGCAACTATGTACCACCATCATTTCCTTACATCTATTCACCATTAATAAACCGTCCTTCTTATTTGAAATCCCAATTTTTATTTACCACAACCAACAACATAGTTTCTCATAAACATTTGTTATACTTACTTGTCTATACTCTATAGTAGTAACATCAAACGAATACCACAACCAACAACAGATTATCTAAAATATGTGTACATTAACTAGAACCAACCAAAAATAAAGTACATAAATCTGCTTGCTTCCGTATTTTAACAATTTATTTTCCAGATTTTAATTTACATTGTGTCCCGCATATAATACGATATAGGAAATATATACTTAGCTAGCAAGCTTGATTACTTTTAATTTACAACTGCACATAAGGTTCATGATTTAATAGGGCCACATATGATTTAGTTACCCATCGTATGTATGTGCTTGCCCAAAAAACAATGAACTTGTTGGACACAAGTTTCTTTGTGCAATAGTTAAAGTTGAAAAATTAATGGACTAGTTCCCTTCAAGTACATGCCACTAGCTACCACCATCATTTCATTATGTCATTTCCTCATTAATAAAGTTTGTCCTACTTATGTGCATCCCCGATTTGGGTTTTTTACAAAATATCCATTCAATATTGAAATAGCACAGCCAAGTGCACACTTAGTCAGACTTTATGATATAAAAGTCTGAGTTATATTATGGTAGTGTATTATTACATAAAATATAAATGATATGTACATCTAATAATAGCATATGTGTGTTAGTTGATGTAACCAAAAAGTAATCAATATAAACCTCTTTAATGGCGTCTATTTACAAAACATACTCAATTAATAATTTTTCTAACCCAAGGGACGTAAAATTTTGTTGCATTTGGAACTAAACAAAATTCAAACTGGTTTAGTTGCCCCAATGAAACTAGTTGCCCAAAATGGTTATCTTGTGGCGGTGAATCGGTTGAGTACAAGAGAAGCTTCATTAATTAAACTTGGCGAATGTGCAACAATAATTACTTGACATGACAACTATTCACCACTTGACTATCCACATTAATTGAGATAGACTTCATTCAAAATAAACTCCATGTCACCCCACCCCGCTCTTTCCCCACCCCATTTGGGTTATATAAGCGACAACATATATCCCAATATCATACAACTTTTGTCAAGGGACACACACTAGCCACAAAACAATTTACTACAAAAGAAATGGATAACTTACTTAAAGACATGGTTAACAACGTGTTTATGCGTGACAATGAGCGTGACTTCAAGTTCTTAAGTGACATGCATGCAAATGTGATCGACCTAACTCGTGGTTTGCCTTTGTGAGGGCCGAGCAAATCAATCGGTTGATTCGTGGTTGGGTCCAGCTTGCCGGTTTTGGAAATCCTGCGTGCAATTCGGGACGAGGAGCTTGAGAAAAAGCAGGGCGCATCGATGAGGCTAATGAGTGAGACTCGGCTCAAGTTCTCAAAAATCTCCTTTCCGGCAAAGCTGCAAAAATTATTAATCCTCTACTCCTACCTTGTTATGTGGTCTCTCTCACGTTACGTGATTGTCATATTTTGTGTTTTGGTATCTTCATGAATGTCGTTGCTACGTTGATGTATTTTGTTATCCTTTAATGTATTGAAATGAAATCTATTATGAATAAAAAATATTTTGATGCACATGTCAAATGTTTGAACGTTGTTTATGAATCACGAATAAAAACATATAATACTTTTGAACACATATATAATTTACAACATGAAACTAGATATCATATTTAATCCGGCTTGAACAAACACCTATATTTCATCAATAATTTGGTGACAAACGTGGTTATTTCGATTATATAATACTAACATTTTTCGACAAGCCTCTAACAAGATCACCCGTCTATTTATTTTAACATTCATTATTCTACAGTCAAACTACCGGTTGTTCTAGAGCAAGCAAGCGTTTTTGATAAGATGGAATACATCCGAATGACTATAAGATTTCATTTAGGTTAGCCGAAACGTTCCTAAGCAAGGTGGGATTTTGGTGATTGTGGTGTGTGGGTTTGTATATTTTATATCGATTGGCACATGGTCTATCGTTGCACGTTGATGATCCGGCGACGTCGCTAGCATATCGCGAGAAGATGATTCGATTTTTATAAACATAGATTTTATCGTTTGTACTAACAGTTTTAAACTTATCTCCAACAGCACTTTCATTGTTTTATCATGCACCATCTATTGATATATTCATTCACACATAAGCCATTAATGACTAGACAATGGATTCATAACAACTATTTACTACACTAAACACACTTATAACATGCATACATAAACCAATAATCATACAATACCTTGCATGCAGCAACCTTGGGTACGTGTAACATTCATTCAAAAAACAATGGGAGACACGACGTAAAAGTATGTACACATTTTACATCTAAATTTGTTGTACAGTACATATAATCTTTCTTTTAAAACTCCACAACTCAGTTCATTTATTCTTCATTTGGACGTCCATTTAATCATGACATTTGGTCGTCCATTCCAAGAAAAAATTAAAAAGGGCACACATAGGTTTGTCAATTAATTTATTCCCATATCATTACACAAACACACTACACATAAAACTTATAACAAATTAACCAAAATTTCCTATTACTATTTCCATATTAAAATAAGCGGATCATAGTTTTCATGTACATTATTAATAGTAAACTAATAATACAACCTTTCTTAATATATATCAAATCTTCATATAGATCACATTTGTACACAAGTGATAATGTCAATCTCCCAACCCTCTATTTCATCAAAAATGTTGCTAAGCCTCCAGGTTGCCTTATTTGATTTCAAGACAAGGTATGCTGCCATTACCTTTCGTGATTGTCACTTGCCCTTACTAGGTTTTTGTCCATACTTGCTAATCTCATTTGTATACATTTATTTACCTTTATTACAGGAGTACTACACGCTATGTATCTGAGAATCTTGTAGTTGAGATTCACTACGATGGTGAGTTCATTCGGTTGCCCAAATTAACTTACGCGTATGGGCGCACCCTTGTGCAAACGTTTAGTAAGTCCACAAGGATGAACTTTAATCAAATGCTTGACTTTTTGGCCAACAAGTTAGAGTGTGAGATACGGGCTTTGTATTTATGTAGGCCACTATTTGCTCTTTCAACTAGTTTGACAGTTGTTGAATGCGATAATGACATTAAAAGGATGTTTGAACTTGCCGAGGAATGTGGGTTGATCGGCTTGTACATTGCACATGCACTTGATAACTTAGCATGTTTCTATTATGATAACCTAATTGTGGATCTTCTTGATGAGCCAACGCGTGCCAGGATAGCAATACATGATAAACTTGTGGAGCTTGCTACTTCTAATTCTGCCTCTGATATTGTTGCATGGGAGGAGGAAGAAAGGCGGTCACCTCCCCTAAGAAGCCCTCCGTTCCAAACTAGAAGTCAAGGAATTGAATGTCAAGGAAAGAATCTATTCATGGATTTTTTGGCTAGCGAAATTGTTGATGCTGACATTGGGTTCAGTGACGATGAATGGTACTATGGGGTATTTCTTGGGTCTGTATCTATGGATGTTGGGGCTTCTTCTTCTTCCGTTAAGGACAGTTCTGGTCATAAGGTCTCTAGAAAACCTTATGCAAGGAGGCACTGCTTTCAAACACCAAGATCGGGCTTACGGAAGTTCAAGATGTCGAGGCATTTAAAGGCTCTAACAAGAGACCGCCGTCGAGGAGGTGCGGGATTAAAAGCAACTTGGTTTTAAGGAACGGAAGGTTGGAGTGTAGGTATTTTATGCGAAGATGCTCATCTTGCCGATAACGTTAAACCTGGGTGTTAACATAACTTAAAACTCAAAATAGTTTGTCTAGTTTAGCCTTTTTGTAAGGCGACGTTATGTAATTGTTAAACATTTTTTGTTGGTGCTTCTTATGATTACCAAAAAAATGTTCAACAATTACATAAAATTAATCGATGTTTTGTGTAACCATACGCTTTGGGGTTATCGTAGTATGCACCTATTTTTTATCTACGTTCGGTGTCCGTTTACATAATCGTGTATGAATGCTTTATAGTATGATGTATATCATGGCAACCTTGATGGGGCATCTCTGTTTTAGGATAGCAACCCTATAGGGCAACTTCATTTTTTTTTTTAGATAACTAAACAAAGTAGAAACTTATCATATAGGGCAACTTCATTTTATTGGGGACTGTAGATAATTTTTTTGCCTTTCAATAGTCGGCATTTTTGGTGGGTGTACAGTGTTCAACTATGTTTTGGGCACGTGCATGGTAACTATCTCTTCCTGCTTTAGTGCTTTATCCAGCCTTGTTAGTATTTACCCACTTTCACCTCAAAAATTAAAAAATAATAAATAAATAAATAAATAACACTAAAAAAATTGTATTTGTGCTTTTGCGACTTGATTATCTGATTTGCATCTTGTCTATCTAGTGTTTGGATTTACCCATTTTTTGCTAACTAAATACGTGCTTGCATTGGCATAACATAACAAATACATAATACAATTTAGTCTACATATATTATGAAATACAACATATGACGAGAATACGTGGTGGCTCACTTGTTCAATGACGAGCATGTCATTACCTAGGTGTATCAATTGCAGCTTGTTCAATTGCTCGGTCATTTTTAGGTGGTTCACTTGTTATTCGACTTGCAAGTGGTTGGGTTTCTTCATCACTAAGGTCAATGGGTTCTGTACACATAGAATCATGAATTTCATCAGTTGTTGATGTAGTCTCACTTCTACCTCGATACTCACTTGAACCACCGCTACAAGCCCATGTAGCCCCATCACACCATCACACCTTCACCTCTACTTAACTACGGTTGTTTTTCCCTACTAACATGTACACCACCAACTCTACATGCATCAACCCCACAAAGAGTATTGTTGTCGCTTCCGTAAAAATTCATTGGACAACAATACCACATGATTTCTCTATTTGGTGCACGCCTTGCATCTAAGGTCAATCATACTTGTTTTCTCTTTACATCCTGCACCCAATGCATACCATTTTCTCAACCGGTTTCGATGTTATAGCGAAAAGAATAGCATTCACGGTTTATATAAGAACGTCTACTACCATAACCATCTGTATTTTTCCTCTTCATTTATTACACTTGAATGGTGTGCCATACTAGTTGGTTGGAGAATTTAATTGAAGAGTAACACACACTGTTTCTAAAATATTCAATTACCTTGTGACTAGTCAAATTAAAGGTCAGCCAACATTGTTATAGCAGGAGTAACCTTAGAAAACATGTAGTAACATGTTTATATTATTTGGTCTTCAGCACTAGCAGTACTAACATGTAATAACATTTTTAAGTCTTAATTCCGAAACCTTAGACAACATGTAGTGACAACACGTTTATATGATAAATTGTCTTCAGCACTAGCAGTTCTAACTTTAACTAGCAGTTTTTAGTCGTTAGTGTGACAGCCGTAAGATACATGAGGGACCTAGAATGACAAACAATTAAACATTTTATACCCCACATCGGTTTATGGTCCCAAGTCCCAACAATCAACATCCCACATTCCTTTTTATACACTAGGTCACTTTCGTGAAGAATCCAAATAAAAATATATCGTTGTCCTTTTCGTCTATTTTTAGAAACAAATCCAGGTTTGTTGTACTCCCCCGTATGTACTTTGTTACCTTATTCGTTCATATATTTATACATGAATATAAATAACTGTGCACTTTTATATTTTATATTCTATTAGTAAATTTTTTATTTAATTCAAAGTTATTTAAATTGTTATTAGACTTTATGTTTTATAGGTATGCTCATTATACCCCTTTAACTCTAGTGGTTCATTCTAATTGTTAGGGTTTATGTTTTATATGACATGTCGGAAACCAACAGCATGATGTTTTTTTGTGTCGTTTACTTGATACACTTTGTTTGTTTGAAACGTTACATTCCCATATGCATATTTTAATAATGAGATTTACTTGCATTAACCAGGTAAACAGGTCCACAATGACAGCCGCTCAAACAGATTTATTCTTGAAACAATGGAGGCGGTATTCTTTCAGAATAGATCATGAGATGCAAGCACAATTAAAGGTGACCATAATATAATTATTTTACATAAACCATGGCTTTTATTTATTCAAATATTCTACATCCATTTGCCAAATCCTAGACCCACATTTCACAACAAAGAAAAACTAAAATTCAACACAAGATACATGACTAGAAATAGAAATACCAACATAAACAAGACATCGTCACCGCCAACACAACAATTAACCGAATCAAGACACCATGCCTTTCAACTTCTCTATGAATGACGAAGCTCCGGGCTCGCTTATGCTTCTTCATTACATTGACCAATATCGTTGCGCTTTTGTCGATCTTCTGTTTGCGGCTTGTTAGTTTTGAAATACTTTCCACACAAGATTCAAATGGGTATAAAAGCTCCAAATCTCCAATAACATAATCCCTTTCAGCCACACGTGCCCTGATTTCTTGAGCCTTCTTCATCAACTCTGCTTCATCCACCATGACAACACTCACATCCCTTAGAAAACGAACAATCATCATATCTCTAACAAAACTAGATCCTGCAACACCAGCAGGTTCTTCACAGAATGGCATAGGTGTAGTCATCATTTTTTCAGTTTTGTTTTGTATGTTTTATTTTTCCCCCCCTTTGATTGCTATGTGTGTGTTTTAAATAGAAGGTTTAGTTTAAGTTATAATATAATTAGTGTTGTGTCAGTGTACAAAACTGACAAGGCCCATTGAGTTGACAGCCACCCTAGCATTTTGTCTACCACAAGAAGTAGCATTAAATGACCAACCTTTCACATACACGCCTTTTCATTTTCCCCCTTTTTATTTTTATTATTACATATACTGCAGCTTACTACTATTAAGATTAAAAACGAAACCACATCAAACAAATTACGTGTATATATATGAAACCAGGAGGACAAAAAAAAATATAATAAATTACAAACAATAAATTACAAATAATAATAAAATAAAATAAGATAAAACTGGAAACGTAAGAATTGCCGGATTTACCTTCATTTTTTTAAGGACACTTATTCATATTCTATGCTTACTTACTTGCAATATGTAACTTTTTTTTTTTTTTTTTTTTTTTTTTCTTGCACTTTGCGTGTTTGATTTTTTGGGGCATAACAAGAGGGAACTTGGCATAAATTTATTCCAAACGTTCACACATTAAAAAATAATTCGATAGTTATATTGTATGTTTGATTTACCCAAATGTGTTTTGTATTTTTTTACCCAAATAAATTTGTCAATTGTAACTAGTTGGCCAGTTTACATGAATACACGTATGACTAATAAAATATGTCTGAATGCAAATTATATCAACTCAATCCCCACCCCTTTTTGCATACATCACAACTGGACTAGAAGTACTATTGTAGTTGCCATGAGTACACTATTTAGTTGCTCAAAGTACCATTTGCTAGCTATGCACTAGCAAAGTCGTCACAAAAAAGTAGTTTAAAAAATAGAAAGATGTAAATTATATCCAAAGAAACCCCAAATTTCTTGTTGCATATATCACCACTTGACTAAAAGTACTACTACGTAAACTAGTTGCCATGAGTACACTATTTAGTTGCCTAAATTACCATTTGCTAGGTATGCACTAGCAAACTAGTCATAAATATAGTTTAAAAAAATAGAAAGATGTAAATTAAATCTAGTCAAATCCCAGCCCCTTGTTGCATACATCACCACTTGACTAAAAGTACTACTATTTAAACTAGTTTCCATGAGTACACAATTTAGTTGCCCAAAGTATAGTTGCCATGAGTACACAATTTAGGTGCCCAAAGTACCATTTGCTAGCTATGCACTAGCAAACTCGTTATAAAAATATTTGAAAAAATAGGAAGATACTATAAAAACAAATTGTGGGTGGATACTTATTTGGTGTGATCCACTTGTCCATTGGAAATGCATAATTGTCATAACCATTTGTCGAAATTTCATGTCTATATATGACGCTATGTAACAAAAAGCAGTTTTGGTATCTCTATTAGTGATAGTATTAGAAAAGCAAACATAACGATGTACTCATGGCATGGTTTTATATGATGAATTACCAATGTTTGGTGGCACAAAGTTGTTAAAAGATATTACGATCGCGTATTACAAAGGTGAATTGGAAGTTGCTTTACGTGATGAAGCGGATCATAGAAGGAATGTTTGTTGAAATTAGGGTCGTGTCAACCGTAGACAACAAATGATAGCGAAGTGGAGCTTCTATGGGTCGGATTGTTGGTTGCGAACTATTAATCACCGTTAAGGATGCAAATGAGGATCTGGCCGAGGTTCCAAACTTACAGATTCTTGGTTTAGAAAACATGACCGTGTTAAAGAGTTGAATGGTTTAATTGAAAAGTTGGAGTCAATGGAGATTTGATGTGTTTTGTATTAATTACATGGAAGTCATTGCCTTTTGTTTATTAGGGGATCGTTGTTACATTTTGAGTCACTTATCTCATCTTTGTATAGTCTGTATGTCATGTTAACCTATGGATGTGATCCCTTTTATGTTACTAGTATATATTTGTTTATGTAGTTATTTAAACTATGTGCGAGATAGTAAGTCACTTTACAAAAATAAAAAAATTACTAATAAAGTAGTAATATGAAGATGAAATTTTATTTAGTTAAAAAAAAAGTCATAGTGTGGGTGGGTAACTTGTTTGGGGAATGCAAGCCAATGAGACGATTAATAATGGTAGTAAGAATTTTTGTGTCTCGATAATAGAATATGATGACGTGATGAGTTACATGCTTATGTGTTAGAATAATAACCCTTATTATATCATTAAAAAAAATTAAATAAATACAAAAGTAAAAATAAAAACATAATTTTAACAAAGACAATTGGGGATATATGCGCCAAAAATTAGTAACAACGCTACAAGTGTTAAAAAGTAAGTTTTAGTACAAATTAATTTGGATTGAATTGGGGATACAAACTCGATTAAGAGTTACAATCTGCTTGCCGCAAAAGCGGGCTAAAGGTTTTGAACAAATTCTTAAGTCTGCTCATACGTAAATCCCCAACCATCGCTCTCGCTAACGTCGTTGTACCCACTCCTAGTGTGGCAAAACCACCGCTAGTTTCCTCGCAAAAGCAAATTTGTTTGTGTTTACGTAATCATTTATATTCAAATACCAAAAAGGAGAGAAAATCAGATGTAAAGATTCACGCCCTTCCCAAGTAATTTTATGTCAAATATAGCGACAACGATTAAGGTAGGAGCCTAGGCACGCGCCTACCCACAAAACATATATTAAAATTAATGATAACGCGCACGAATAAGGTAAAATCCTCGCTATAAATACGCGAGGTAAATCAAGGGAAAGTCCGTAAAAGGCAAAAAGGAACCATTCCTTCACCTACAAAATATTTCCACCGCAACCGTGTAACCGAATATTTAAAAACCAAGAAGTTGAAGATGTTATTCGAAAAAGATACCGATGGTACACAAGACAAAAAGAATACATACAGACGCCAACAACAACTGCTGCCCATGCACGCCGCTTTCAAAAGCCCATACATAGCCTAAACCTTTACCCCCAAAAGCGCAGTCGATGTTTGCGACAAGCGAAACATGTTCTAAAATGACTACTAATAACGGTTAGTCGCTCTAAAATGACGACTAATAACCCATCTCCGAACATCCACATCACACCTTCACCCAAAACCCATGTCCATTCAAGTTATGGTAGTCCGCGGGACCATATGCATACCAAAGGTGGGAGTTTAAACCTAGCAGACTCTCATTAGCAATATGGGATCTTGAAAGTGCAGCATTTCCTTCAGAACCTCGGCGTTCGAGGCGGAAGAAGGAAATAAATCATGGAATTGGGTCATGGGAGTGACAAAATATGTTCGGCAGATGGGTCCCATAGGAAGGGCGAGGAAGTTAGGGGCAACGAAATCGTAAACCAACCCCTAACTAACAAGAGACTTCCTAAGAAATTAAACAATCGAGGATGAAAGCTATGCCTTCTTCCTCTGTGCACCACCCCCATTCAAGTGTGCGTCTACTAATTCTGTGGATATCCGGTTGGATAGACGGGTCTAAGGAAAAATGATCACTTGCGGGAACCGGATAAAATAAAACCTGCGCGGGTCAGCTACATTACCAAAAGCCCTTCCTGTACGCGCAGATGGGCGATTAGACGGAAACCCCCGAAAGGCCCATTGAAGTTGAAAGGCCTATCTAATTCCTCGGGAATCCTAGGTTGAATACGCCGGGCCACGAGGAAGCAAGCCACCGAACTCCTTCAAGAAAAGGATAAAGGCAAAAGACCAAGACCAAAAAGCCACCAGGAAAGCCAAAGGAAAAGAAGAGTGTTAACAATACACAACCAAAGGCGATAAAGTCGCGTACCACGCTAATGTACTTTTCATTGCTAGTATGATTGTGTGGGATGAATATGTAATATTCTATGTTGGGAATTCGTGAAATGTTGATTCACGCGATCGAGAAACAATGGATTCTCATCAAGAAGAGTTTCTGTTCAAGTACTATAAACATACAAAAGTAGGAACTATGTCAAGTTATTCTCTTCAAGTAGTGAAGATATAGGTCTCATCAAGTACCAAGCCGTGGAATCTCTTTGAAGTAGTGAACCGGTGAAATCAAGCGGTGGAATCGCTAAAGCATCAAGCGGTGGAATCTCAAGTAGTGAAGCGGGCAATCTGAAGCCATGGATTCTGCTAAAGTAGTGAAGCGGTGAAGCATCAAGCCATGGATTCTCGCTAAAGTAGTGAAGTCGTATCTGCTGAGTAGTGAAGCTATGGAATCTGCTAATGTAGTAAAGAGTGGATTCTGCTGGTTATATTTATCTTTGAAGTAGTAGCGAAATCGTGATTCTGGCGATAGTGTGAATCCACGTAAGAAAGGCGCATTTATATTATTTATATATTAGCCCATCTTTATTATTGTCTTGCCCAAGGTAGCATGGGCATGTGTATGGGACAAAACAAATGATTAGTTGCATGCTTGTCTAGGTGCATGCGTAGTCTATATGTGTTTGCATTTATTTATTTGCATGCTTGTTCTTTTCCCAAGAAAGGAATAGTGTTCCTGTCTATAAAAGGAACTTAGGTCTATTGTATTGAGAATTTTTCCGTAAAAACATTCAAGAAAAACTCTATAGAGAGGTGTAAAGATCCATAGAGGATCATTAGTCTTATTAGAAAAACCTTGTTGGTAACTTTAATTGTGTTCTTATTATTCCACCGCATGTTCAATCATTGTTATTATACACTCTAGTTGAGTCCGGATCTTAGGATTTAACAATTGGTATCGTGAGCGGGTGGCTCTCGATCTTCGCTTACAAGGTTTTTCAAGACGATACAAAATTCAGCAGCTTTAAAAATTCGTGAATGTTTCATGGAATCACTCCTAAACATTATTTCAAGTATTTATATTTCATATGTAATAGGTAGCTTTATTATGGCCTTTATGTTTGTTTAAGGTCCGACTTATGTAGAGGCCCATGTCGAGGCCCAAGCCCAATAAGGAATAGGGAAGGAGGAGTGTTGCCCTAGCTCCTTGCCTATATAAACTATTGTAAACCCTCATTCGAGGGTTGGTTGTTCAAGTTATTTCTTTCACTCACCTCCTACGCATAACCGGTTACAATATTATGTGTGTGTGTGTTTGATACTTGTTCAATCGCCTTCATCTCTTTCTCTATAAGCTTGTGTTGTAAAACTAGTGACCTAACAAAGGTATCAATCGCCAAATAGTTGGGTGTACTCGCTTGTTTTGAAGTTTTGGTTTGGGTCTTACGCGTAAAGATAACACAATCTTTGGTTAAGCTTAAAAACTAATTTTTACAATTTTGAATCCAAGATTCTTGTACTTTCAACGTTATTAGGTGTTAAACTATTGGTTTTGGCAAAAGTTTGGAACTTTACGTGTTTTCCTTGTTTTAAGCTTGTTTTTGTACGCAAGTGTTATCCCACGCCAGAATCGCTTTAAGTGCTTTGGATCATCAAGTTTCACACTTTTGTGTTATTTTGGTGTTATTGAAGCTATTTCAACACACAAAACCGGTTTAGTAACACATTTGGATAGAATCAAAGTTACGAGTAATCTTCACGCCAACAAAACCCTAAAATTACGCTGTAAGACTTTCCTTGGTTTGATCTTCAATTTTACGGTTTATTCCGTGTTTCTTACTTGGATAAGTCCGAAATACGTCGACTTTGGATATCTTTTGCACCGTGAAGTGTAAAGATCACTGGGATAAAACCCTAATCTTACGCTTAAGCATAAGCTTACGCCGTAGAAAATATTACGCTTAAGATTCATCTTACGCGCAGACTTAGTCCCACGCATAAGGTAATCCCACGCCTAACTTTCTACGCCTAACTTCATCGCTTACGCATAACATTAGTCTTTTTCACCTTCGCGTAGAACTAAATCCTACGCAAACTATTCTTGTTACGTGTAACTTTTGGTGTTTTTACGCATAAGTGCTACTTGGTTCTTGTCATTTCTACGCCTAAGGATACTTCATCAACAAAGGTTCATTCGACTACAAAGATCCATTCTTACTACACAAGTTTATTATCATGTCTCAACCACCATACTCTAACTATTTCCCTCACACTTATAATCAACAACAACAACAATTAACTCCACAACATCAACAATGGAATCAACAACAAGCCATTTATCAACAACAATTTAATCGAAGAACATACTCCACAACTTGGTGCAATTCCACAACCACAAATGGTTCAACCACAACCAAGCATTCAAGTTCAACCCTACACAACCGATTTCAATCAACATCCATCACGGACCACTATGAAGGAACCCACTTGGTTTGCTAAGATGTGTGAAGCTTTAAGCGACCAACAATCAATTCATGAAGTCGGATCACTGATAGACCTCCAATGCTCACTCCGAAACTACGATCAATGGGTGATAAGGTTCTTTAGGTTCTGTGATCCGAAGAAGCCACATGGAAAGTTCTTAAAGAAGGTTATCTTAGAAGGTCCATTTGAGATGCCTACGGTCATTGTACCCGGAGATCCAAACGATGTTCCACCAAGAGATGAACAAACCAACATTGCTACTTGCAGCGATTTAAATCCTACGTAACTTCTACACTATGAAGTCGATGAACTTGCAATGGAATACATCCTCTTAGGATTACCAAACCCAATTCTTCGTAGTGTTGATGCTCAAAAGACCGCACAAAAGATGTGGGATCATATTCGTCTTCTTATGGAAGGATCGGTACTCAATCGGAGGATTTGGAATCCAAAATTTACTTGGCTTATGAACACTTCATGATTGAACCCGAGAGACACTCGAGTCATATCATCATCGATTTTCGAGACATCATCAATGATTTGGATAAACACAACATCATCATGCCAAGAATTGCAAAAGTGAATACTAAGTTCCCGAGTAGTCTTGGTCCGAATGGGAGAAGTATGTCATTTTCTCCGTCAAGCGAAGAATATGCATCATTCTACTTATGGATTGTTGTACGATTACTTGAAGCCTCATGAAAAGGAAGTTGATCGGGAAAGGATTCTCCGTGCTCAAATTGCTAAACAACACAACCGGACAATCAACAACTTGCCTTGTATGCTCAACAAAATTATCCTCTCAACCAAAGAATCAACCAACTGCTTCCAACACACCTTCACAAAGAATAACCTCAACCTCAACAAAATCAATTGGTCCCATACAAAGAACAATGCTCAAGCATATGTCGATTGAAGCGACCGAGGAAACAGATCCGTTCAAGCATTGCAACAAGGATTTGTGATGATTGCTAATGCTTTTGGCGTTACACCAACAAATCCAACAATCGATTCGCTCCTCATCTAACACACGGACTCAAGCATGTGTGAACAATGGACGTGTTGAAGTTCGTAATCGTGAATATGGTCGTCGGATGGGCGGTGGTCAAGGGTTTAATGTCGTGGTAGGAATAACAATGAGCTCAAGTGGTGGAACAGGAAATGCTATGAATCGGTTAAATGGTCTTAGATGCTACAAGCGCAATGAGAAGGGACACTGGCTAATGCATGCCCAAAGCCAAGGACTCGGGGTGCTTATTTCAAAGAGGCATTACTTTTGGCCCCAAGGATGAAGCGGTGGATCTCTCACAAACAAAGAACGAGCTTTATGGCGGATGCGACTCGTGATGATGATATGGAGGACTTGCGAGGCTAATGCAACAAGTTTATGTTCATGGCTAATATGCATGAGCGCACATGAGTGATACAGCCCAAGTAGGACAATCGATGGCTTGTCTCGTGTACCGAACAAACCATCATCATATCTCGAACTAATATCTCCGCCAATATCCGAATCCGCACGGATCAAACTGCTCAAAATGAGTTTTCTACATCCTCGTCGATGATTTTCAAGTTAACCTCAGTAGTTACATTTGACGATCAAGATGACCTTATGGTCTCCTTTGATAATCAAATTGACTCGTGGTCGCATTTGAGGATCTAAAGAATGATCATGTTGAGACTCACGCTGAACAAGATGATCTGTTGCCTCATCCGGATTTTGCTCGGTTAATTCAAGACCATAAAATCAAAATGGAGGAATGTTATGCATTAAATCAATCCTTAAAAGTAAAATGCATTATTAACCAAGGATTTTGAATGTTTACAAATGCAACTCAACTTTTCAAAACTCAAGAAAACCGTGAAAAAGGTTTTGAAGCCGCTTTGCAAAATCTCATCAAAACGAAAATATTTAGAGACAGATCGTGATCTAGCCGCCTCGAAGAATGCTTTGTTGTCCGAATTAGAACAATCAAACATGAACATAAAAAGCAAATTAACGCTCTCACCTTGGAAAATCAAAATGCTAAGGTGACTTGTTAAATTGTCAAAAGCAGCCTCCGTGATACAAAAAGCATTCAACGAATCGGGTAGATGACCTTCTTGCGAAATTCTCGGTTTGCAAAACAAACTTAAAGAGTTTAAAACATTGTTTACAAACATGGTGAATCAAGAATGACTATTGAAAAGTTTACCTTAAAACCTAATCCAAATGGATATGGAAAAATCTAGGCGATTACAAACCAAAGCTTTCACTAAAAACATTCAAACCAACTCCTCAAGTTTCAGTCACGAGAATACAAAATTGATAATCTTGTCATGAGTGTTGTTGAATATCATCGTCAAGAGGAATTAGATGCGTAAGACGAGTCGATCAAAATTAAAAATGTTGTTTACAACAAACCTTTTAATTATAAAACGCGGTCACTTTCGTCACACCAACGGACTCTTCTAACACACCAAGGGTTATCATCAAAACACTCGAGTCTTCTATTGTTAATCCCAAAACAGGTCTTTGCACAAACTTACGGTCCTTTACCTTCCATTAGCGAAGTAAACTCACAACCTCGAAAATCGAAAAATTCTTCGATATTTTGACATTTTCATGGTCGACCTCAAAATTTTACAACATGAGATAGAATATCGATCCGAAATCAAAGTTGAACATTTTCAATCGCCTCGCGCGAGAACAAAGAGACATTTTTCGGAAAAATCTTTTACCTAATGTTAAAACTTGAAAAGTTGTGCAATTGCTCGGAAAAGGATTTTCATATGAACTTAGGGTAATGAAAACGCTTTCGAAAAAGCGAAACATCTATTACTAACACAAAACGGAAAAAGAAACCGCTGAGAAAAGATGTTGATCGACTCTTGGAAGATGTTATCTGTGTCGATATCCATAATGTTGTGCTATTCTATTCGTTGCCATATGCATCCGATCATATCTCTGCGATATTGTTGAAACTGTTGTTCTTGTTGAAAACACCGATAATGTGCTTCGATCGAGTCTTTAAAAGCGAAAATAAACGATTACACGGAAATTCACAATGCAAAACGTCGTCTTCAATGGTGTGAAAAGATATTCACAACCATCAACTTAGTTTTCAAAAGAAAATCGCTCAATTGAGTGCACATTCTTCTGATCCTAAAATTGAGCAACTGGATGATCAAAACATGTCTTTGAAAAGTCAAATCTCAAAATATGAACAAGAACTTTTAAAAGTTAAACAGAATATGGTGTCATATTTGATTTACTCAAAAGACTCGAGATGAAGCATCTAATGAACTTGATCACTATCTCGCTCACACTAGAGATGTCATGAATTTTCTTTGGTAATATTCGTTCAAAATCAAGATCCGATTCACACCATCTCTAAGTTACGGAAATGTTAGAAAAGTATGAACAACTCCGCCATCGTGATTAAGAGATTAGCACCACCACACTTAGTAATCGTGAACCTAGAATTCCAACGCCAAATCACAAGTTGCTAATGTGTTTCCCTCTCTTGACAGAATAGTTGCATCTTTTCCAAACGTCCGCACTTCACGACCTAGAGTACTCAAACGAAGAATAGGAAGTTGCGACCTAAGAAAAGATCAATAAGGAATGCTAAAGTAGAAGAACACCCTAGGAATCGAATAAAACTCAAGTTACTTCCACTATAGATGTTGCGTCGCAAATGTAATAGAAATAGTGATGTAACGAATGCTAAACCGTTGAGTACCTTTGATATTTAGTCCGATGCACTTTGTGATATTTGTCAAAAGAGTATGAATTCGATTGTCATGACAAATGTGTTGCTAAAGCTATAATCTCTAGATTACGAATCCTAAGAATCGGAATACCTCTAGGCCCACTAATCATTCTAAGTCCGTGCTTGGTAAACCACCATCTTTAGATTCTAAGGCAACCATTGCTATCACAAGAGCTCACGCTCACCTCCTAAGAATGTAGTACCACCTAGTGCTTTCACTAAGACTAAAGCAAAGAGTAGTTATAGATGGCGAAATGGATACATTACACACTAGGATTTAAATGGATGCCTAAAATTACAAATGTGTGTATGTCTAACATATCGCTTGAACCCTCTCACATTTCGGGTTCCACATCTACTTCTATTCCATCCGTGTCGCCTGCGTGTGTAATGCGGTGTCTGAGATCATTCTCTGGATTGTTTATAGCGGATGTTCCCGACACATGACAGCAATCTCAAATCATTATCAAACTTTATTTCAAAGTTCATTAGCCTTTGTCGATTCGAACGATCACTTGCAGACCATCATGGACTACGGAGATTATGTTAATGGGAACATCGAAATCGCGAGGGTTTACTATGTGGAAGGCCTCGGTCACAATCTGTTTCGAGGGTCAATTTTGTGATGGAGATTTGGAGGTTGCTTTCGGGAGAAAACTTGTTTCATTCGTGATCTACAAGGAAACGACCTTATGTCCGGCTCGCGTAATTCTAGTCTCTATACTATCTCTATGAAAGACATGGTTGCTTCATCTCCCATCCGCTACTTTCTAAGGCAACATCAACAAAATCTTGGCTATGGCACCGTCGTCTCACATCTAAACTTTCAAACCATCACCAACCTTGCTCGACACAAATTAGTTGAAGGACTCCCACGATTCCGGTATTCAAAAGATCACCTTTGCTCGGCAGATGAACAAGGGAAAAGCACTCGTGCTCATTTTCCTTCAAAGGTGGAACACTGACTCAAAGATGTGCTTCATCTTCTTCACATGGATTGTGTGGCCCGATGCGTGTACAAACGATCAACGAAACGCTACATCTTAGTAATTGTTGATGACTACTCACGATGGACTTGGGTCTATTTTCTTCGTAGCAAAGACCAAGCTCCACAAATGATCATCACCTTTCTCACAAAATATGTGTTCACTCCGCAACACCGTCGGGATTATTCGGACGAGACAAAGGAACCGAATTTGTTAACAAAACCCTTCGTGAATTTTATGAGAAAGTGGGAATTCGACATCAAACATCTATTGCGGACACCGAACAAAGCGGAGTTGTTGAAAGACGAAACCGAACGTTAGTGGGCTGCAAGAACAATGTTAATCAATGCTAAACTTCCAGATTACTTATGGGCGTGTCGATTCATCTTGCATGCTATACTCAAACCGTTCTATGATCACAAAACGCCACAACAAAACACCTTTTGAGCTTGTCCACAACTACAAACCGAACCTCAAACACTTTCATGTATTTGGATCCTTTGCTATCCAAATAATGATCGTGATGATTTTGGAAAACTCAAAGCAAAAGGCGATATTGGAGTCTTTATTGGATCTTGTGACAATTCTAAAGGTTTCGAACTGAATCGTCGAACTAAGGAGGTAATGGAAGCGATTCATGCTCATTTCGATGAACTCACTGGAAATGGCTTCGAGTATAATGACTTAGAACCCGGACACAACCGCTTAAACTTCCTCAACCCCATCATCACCAAGAAAGCCCTCATTAAATCACAACAAATGGAAAGGTTATTTGCTCCTCCATTGCTGACGATATTGATGAACGTGCTCTGGTGTATCCGCCGCTCATTGCACAACCCGATAATATTCCTATACCGATACACTGTTATAACAACTCATCGCTGAAGATGCACCTACACCAATTGACTCCAACACAACATTGAACACACCGCTTCCAACAATGATGAACCACCGATGATATTCGAATGAATTACCCCACCGCAGATTTTGATCCAAATGCGTTTTCAACCCGTTTGCCAATGAGATCTGCGCACGGATGTTGCGGAATCTTCAACAAACCATTTGAATCCTCGAATCGCACAATGTATACCAACATCAACCTCTACACATAGATGGACAAAAGACCATCCTCGGCTAACATTATTGGCAACCCGAATCAACCAACGTTACGAGACAACGTCTTCATTCGGATGGTGAACACCGCATTTATGCACTCACCGCCCCGCCAATCAACCTAAAAACATTAAAGACGCAATGACAAAAGACAACCGGATTGAATCCATGCAAGAAGAACTCAACCAATTCAAACGTCTTGAAGTATGGAATCGGTTGAAAGACCAACAGGGTCTACGTCATTGGTCTAAAATGGATTTGGAAAACAAATTGGATCTTTGAAGGAATGTCATCCGCAACAAGTCACGGCTAGTTGCTAAGGGTTATCGTCGGGAAGAAGGGATAGACTTTGAAGAATCTTTTGCTCCGGTTGCTCGTCTTGAGGTCGCTCGGATATTTCTCGCGTTCATGCTCATATGAACATAACGGTCTATCGGATGGATGTCAAACGCGTTTCTCAATGGGCAACTTAAAGAAACGGTCTATGTCGACCAACCGGATGGATTCATTGATCCCGAGTTCCCGAACCGGTTTACGTGAACAAAGCCCTTTATGGTCTCAAACAAGCCCCTCGGGCATGGTACGATAAGCTATCATCTTTCCTCATTGCCAACAATTTCACCAAAGGCTCGGTTGACCCAACTCTTTTTATACAATATCACGGGCACACATCTTAATTGTTCAAATTCGTGGATGACATCATTTTGGGTCAACACATAAAAGTTTTCAATCGCTTTTGCAAAACTCATGAAGAAAAATTTTGAAATGTCCATGATGGGTGAACTTACGTTCTTTCTAGAATCGCAAGTTCATCAATCACCCGTGGTATTTTCTTGAGTCACCCAAATATGCCCTTGAACCTGTTAAACAAATTTGGAATGATTACCCGTGATACTTATGCCACACCAATGGCTCATACCAAGAAATTAGATCTTTGATTTACATGGGAAATTGGTTGACCCTACCAAATACCGAAGTATTATTGGGTCTCTCATGTATCTAACAAATAGCAGACACGATATTGTCTTTGCCGTTTATCTATGCTCCCGCTATCGTCGCGACCAACCGAAACCCACCTCTACGAGGCTAAAAGAATCTCCGATACATCAAGGAACCATTAATTTGGGGATCCGTATCCGGCGGATTCGGTTTTGAACTAATAGCTTTTTCGACGACGATCACGCAGGATGCTTAGACTCAAGGAAAAGTACTTGAGAGCTCTACAATTTCGGTGATAAACGGTGTCTTGGCAATCAAAGAAGGGAGGATTGTACATCATTTGTCATCAATCAAGCGAAATATGTAGCCATGTCCGCGTGTTGTGCTCAAGTCATTTGGATGAGAACACAACTCAAAGACTATGGTTATGTATTTGATGAATCCTCGATGTCTCATGACAATCAGAGTGCCATTGCAATCTCGCAATTCGATTCGAAGACTTTCGAAATCAAAGCACATCGATCTACGCTATCATTTCATCAAGGACCACGAGAGCAGGTGCCGTTGAATTATACTTTGTGGTACTTGAATACCAATTGGCGATCTGCTCACCAAAGCCTTGCCTCCCGCTAGGTTTAATGAGTTGGTCCACCGAATTGGTATGAGGTGTTTGACTCAAGAGGAATTGGATGACCTCTTAAAACAGCCTTAAAACCTCACAACACCAAAACATCTTTTGTACATAAAATTTTCAAAAACAAAATACAAAAATATAAAATCCGATAAAACAACAAAATATTCTTCTAATCTATATTTCTTTCAACATGGCAAGTACATCTCTTCCACAACTCTTTAATCTTTCAAAATTCGGTATTTTTCCGATCAAGTGTCGAGGGAGAAAATTATCCATTAACTGCTTTCAAAACATCTGTACTTGCATGTTATCACATCCCGGTTGATTTTTTCTACAAATGGTGGTAAATTTCTGGTTCATTGACACTCCTCGGACTTTAATTAATAACCTTTCATTATTTTCTCAAGTCAAGGGGGAGTGTCGTCAAGTTTCTTTCCCAAAAATCTTCGTTTGGTAACCAAAATGGAAGTTAAAAGGCTTTGTTTGAAAAAGATATGGTGGAGGGACCAAAACTGTCAAAATGGTAAAGTCTATTTTAATAAAAACTCCACCTAACTCTTTCACTCCTCATTCATTTTCTTAAAATCAAAAGATCCTACGCCTAACAATCACTCAAGAAATCTGTGCTTTTGATCTTCATTTTGTAAGTAGTTTCTTGTGAAAAACATGTTTATAAGCAAAGGTTTTTATTTCATTCAAATCCTACGGCTAAAACAATTTTTACGGCGTGATTATGTGCTCTACGATAGCGTATGAGCACACAATCATTGTGTGTATGTTTGTGGTAAAATGGATGGTCTCAAACCGTTTCTTAAGCATCAAGGATAACATTCTTACCATCAAAATCCACCCAGAAACTCAAATTGATGAATTTTTGAAAACTAGGGTTCATATGACGAATTGGGTTTTTCTAAATGAGAAGTCTTTTGGTAAAAATGAATGTTGGGATATGGTCATAAGGCTTTGAATTGATCATTTCCATTGTTGAAAACCACCCAGAAACTCAAATTGATTGTCAATTCGAAAATAGGGTTTAAGGTTCATAACATTTGGGTATTTTTGATTCACAACGTTTTGGATGTTATAACTTGACCTAAAGTAGCTATCAACACTCTAGAGCTACCAGAATAAATACGGTGAACATTCCATGGCTAAATTTCATACGCGTAAGACTAGGGTTTAGACTACGCGTATGAGTTTCTACGCGTAACAGTTAAACATGAACTAGGATGTTGTTATCTCGTGATAAATTGTTGTTTTGTGTGAACATTGATGAGTTGATAAATTTATTTCGTGCTTTGCTACGCTTAAACACTCGTAATCAAGGTCATAAGACTCTCACGCATAAGGATTACCTACACGCGTAGTCATGTTATCGTAAAATAAAACCCACGCATAACAATTACGCGTAAGGTTCTACAATGGGACCACGCGTATCCTCGTGAAGGATATGCGTAACAAGGACCTCCACGCATAAGGTCTACTCTTACGAGTAAGCCTTACGCGTAAGGTTCTTATCGCCCACTGCCGTAAGCTCTCACGCCAGAAGGTCCCCTTTTCCCACGCATAACATTTCTTCGCGTGAAAGGATCCCACGATAAGCTTTACGCCACGCATATGTCGCAACTGTTTCGGCGTAACTTTGTCAATCCCACGCTTAAGCCATCTTTGACCTTCATTATGAATTGTTACGTGTACAAAACTTGTTAATAAATTTATCATAACGTCACGAATCCAATAATGTCACTAATAAACCAAAACGTTTGATATGTTGTAAACAATAAGTGATAACATAAACTTTAAAACTTAAAGTTAACTAACTCACGAAACATTTCACAACGTCATTAGACTATTGGACATACAAGTGACTTAGGACTCAGAACAATCATTGACGTTGTACATTAAATAACTAGACAATAAGACCTTCATTGACTAACATTATGTCTTTCGATATGTTGGTTCTTTTGGCTAATATTATTTCGAGATCACGACATGGTCGCTCAACCAAACATGGATGCACCAAATGTTCTCTCCATTGCCGACATCTACCCTAATGGCTACCCAATGAAGATTGGAAAGAATAATCTCCGAGTTGACTTCAAGACTCACTTGCTCTGAATCTTCATGTCTCATTGCTATCGATATTACGAGGACTCACCCATATCGTAACATGCTTACTCACTCTGCAACCATTCCTAAGATCTACATCCAACAGCTTCACGAATACTATGGAAAGGGTCAAAGGAAGGATCTCGTGTGAAGAACTCTAAACCACAAACAAGTCACTATTACACTGCAGATTTAAGGGTGCTCTCCTTATTCTCAAGTCAATCCAACCAAACTTTATGCCACACCGTCAAGAGTTAACTCTCAATTCTTAATCAATATCGGTTATGACGAGGCTACAAGAGTAATCTCTAAGCACTCTCATGTAGAGCTTAAGAGCCTTCCTCAACCATGGAGAACACTCTACATGATAATCACCAAGTCTATTTCGGTCGTGATAGCGGCTATGAGCATCCTAAGCTCATAGAACCGCAAATATTTTGGGCATTCGTCAACATGAAACACATCGCTATTGAAGCTCGATTTGGGATGACATGATGTCATTTCTCAAAGAAACTTGGATCAAAAATTCCCACATCGGATATACTAAACTGTTGATACAGAGAGCACTTGGACTTCATCCCGATATTCCCAAAAGGCTCAATGACCCGCATAATCACGACATGTTGACGGAGCCTATTCTATCTGTGAAGAATCAAGGAAACGTCTACAAAGAAACAAGGTGCCGTGCTCCCAGATTTCTTCTAATCAAGATGTCGAAGCTAGAATCGTACCAAAGGTATCCGGAAGCGGTCAGACAAGGCAAAGTTGGTCATCTTGATTTAAAAATCTTCGAACACCGTCGGAGAACTGTAAGAGGAAGTGCGAGGAAGCACAACAAGTTCGTGAGTCAAAGGAAGGTTCCTAAAGGAAAGCTCCTTCTAAAAGGATTGTTCCCGTAAAGGAAGCCGAACCTATTCCCACACTTGAACCTCAAAGACAACTTAGGGATGAGAGCTCAAGATCTTGAGACAGATGAAGAGGTTCATTACTCGCATCGCAACCAAACACTCACCTCGGTGACAAAACCTCCAAGTCCTCCACCGTCCCAAGAAAAGGGAAGACTCAAGCTATTGTACCTTATGATGAGAGCTCGAAGAAGAAGAAGAGCAATTGGATAAATCATACGGAAAAAGTTTCACAACGTCAGACATATTCAAAAGGCCATTGAATTTGCTAAAGATCAAATGGGTGGCCCCGAGGATCAAGTGGTGTTGCCCACCTCTCCGTGATCCCGATGCGGTTAATCACCCGATAAGGGATCCGTGCCACCACTCTTCCGCAACAACAACCGCTGTTGAAGACACTATTGAGTATGATTTTGAGAAACAGAAACCGAGAAAGAAAAGTCTAAGGATGACGAGGATGATTATACAAAGTTTCTTCTAGACAGTCCAACTCACTCAAAGGAGAAAACTTGAAACTCCTAAGGACATGGAGTCTCCTCATGTCTCCTCATCATCGGACTCTTCATCTCATTCATCACCACCACCATCAACTAAGTCAACCGGATCATCATCAAAATCTGTGAAGAAACCACCAAAGTCTTGGATTTCTCAAACACATGCAAGAATTGTGAAAGTCACAAACAAGTTAGAAGAAGGACATGCTTCAAAGAAAACTTAATTGGTATCTTTGAACAAATGCAGATTTACATGATGAGAATGATGAGATGCGGAAAGATAGGAAAGCTATTCAGAGTTCATGAGAAGTCATCGTCGGGGGAACTAAATGAAATGATTGAAGGTTACACTCAAAAGTACCTTGAGGATATCGTTCCAAAAGTCCAAAAGGAACTGAAAAGTCGACAAGAGAACAAACCCACAAGTTTCTTCTCGACCTTTGTCCCCAGTGTGACAAAAGAAGTATTTTCCGCACAACTCACCCCTAACATCGTAGCATTGGTCAAACATACAATGGCAAAAGAAGTCGATCTCTCGAATCGATTTAATCGCTAAACTAGTGATGCAAATGTCAAAGAGATCTCGAACGTTTACTTGAGATGAAGCTAAATTTTGAAATTCTACTGACTATCAACTCGGATCATCATGCAAGGAGTCAGCCACTCAACCCAAAAGACCAAGAGATGACGATGATAAGGACAAGGACTCTGCACCTAAACGTCAGAAGCAGTCTGGTCAATTTACATCTATGCCACCTCCTCCACATCGAACTTCTTCTCAACAAAAGTCTTCTCCACCACGGTCTTCCACTGATAAACCTCGGGACGATTCCGAGTTACCACCCTTGACTCAGAAAACTGGTGATCACTTTGAGTATACGGGTGGTGACGATGAAGAGGTCCTTGAGCCCCAACAACAACCCTCCTCTCCCAAACAAGTGAAGAAACCCGAATCATCATCAAGGCCTTCTAAAAGCAAGAAAAAGACGACTCAGCCTGATGTCGTATCATGGCTAGATGACGATACAACCGCAGAATTTGAATGGTTTTCTCTTGTTAACAACACTCCCTACCCTGAAGAAGGTCAAGAATTGGTAGACGGTAGTACCTTGGAGCATGCAAAATCTTGCAAGAAAGATTCCGTGTGAAGAAGATGACGAAATCGAGTTGAAGCGCATCAAGAATGACGATTCTTCCGTTGAAAAACAGCTCGGAAAGTGCAATCGAGGTTGAATATCACCTTGAAAACATTGCTCGAGCCATGTCTAACAACATGGATTGGCTCAACCCGAAGCAAACATCGACTTCACTAAACGGAACAACCCTCCATACTACAATCGACCGACCAAACCTCTACCAACAATCGCCAACAAGAAGAACCAAGGATTCCTTTCGGATATTTCTTCAACAAAGACCGAATTTCTTCTCCATGGTGGCGATGGTTCACGAAAATACGCTACATCATTGACTCTTCCATTCCTGCGGCTACTTACTCAAACCGCATAGCTATCGAGGAACGTGCAACTCACTTGTTTTCGACAACGTGCAAGCATATGACCAAGATGCATTGTATGGGATTCATCATTGGCACGAGCGTCAAGAATCTACTACGTGTCGCACGGTTCAAGTCTCAACATGAAGTGTATTGCTCAAAGAACATCGTAGCCATCAAACACATTGATCTCAAGTCTAAATGGGACTACACATTCTTGAAGAATATCATAGTCAAACGACAAGATGAACAAGACTATGAATTCTCGGGTCGACTTTGAGAACTTGTCTCAACGACATCAAGACATGTATCTTGCCAAAGCACGAGGTCGTATGAGACAATTCTCGATCAAATTCAACGTGAATTCATCAAGTCGGTTCTCATCTTCATTAGACGACAGTGATCAAAGAACGTGTCAAGATATCCGGATGGTCGTTGAATCATATCGAAACGTGTAAACTTCACTCCACCACGCTTGATCTTCCCGACATCAACCACTCAAACAACTTACGCTCATCGGAAACCTTTCGGCATTGTTTACCGCAGTGAACTTCACGTAAACCGCTTAATGGCGTGTAGTGAGCTCCATAAATTCGGGGATCATACCTTGAAGATGGTTAGGGATGGATTGGCGTGCATTGAAGGATATACGCTTGAAGGTTAGGAATCCTAAGCTGGGAACTCTCGTGATAGAAGGGATGTGAGAAGGATCATCACCATGATTGATGAGCGGTTGTTCGGCGGGATCGATTCGACGCTTGAGAGCTATGTTGGTGGTAGACCGGGATAAACATCACCGCTTTCAACGCCTACATGCGCACTCACGGGAACATCACCGAACTTCCCGGTACCCTTGAATTGTTTCCTTCATATGATTTTGGATGTATGATTATATATGTGAATGGCTTGTGCACACATAACGATGTACAACCCGTAAGTGTCAAGAAAGGACCACGTGGTACGCCTCGCCACAATCCTTATAAAAGGAGCGAAAGCTTCTTATTTTTGAGTAAAACCTATCAAACCTTTCATTTTTCAAGGTGTTGCTCAAAAAGACAAGTACTTCCCATATGATTTCAAAACCTCAACCATTTATATCACTAGTTGAGGGGAGTATTTGATGAAAACTTTGTTCACAAATTGTTCACAGTGGTCACTCTTCCCGCAACACTCAAAATGGTCATACTTATTCTCAAAATGTTTCAAAAATAACATCTTATATGCCATTTTGAGGGGAGAAAATTATGTGATAAGAAATATGTTGTACAAAATGCAAATGAATCATGTACCTCGGACTTAACCTACGAATTGACGGTACTAAACCTGTTAGTAACTCGAAAAGACTTGTCCCGACGGGTAAAATTTCAAGCTAGTTCGCTAGTGATGTAAACGTGTCTCGCAAAGGACTTGTCCGAGTAGAAAGTACCATTCGAAACTTTTGATAGACATGAACTCGACGGGTTTGACAACCTTCCAAGGTTTGTCTACACCTTCAAGGTAGTTATTAGAGTTAGTTGTCACCTAAAAGCGACAATGCAACTCTTTAACTATTCAACGTAACCGTGTCTCGCGGAGATTGTCTATCTTTAGTGGATCAATTCATAAAGTCGCTGCTCTTTCCTCACCGTGCATTTAACCATTAAAACTACTAAGCACATGTGGAGGGGTATTTATGCAAAAACTTATCTCTCACTGTGGTTCAAACATGTTTTCATTTACAAACCCTTTGAGAGATATTTTAACTTACAATGGTTATAATGGCAAACATAGGTTAGTCATGGAGTTATAAGGTGACTAAGGTTAGGAATAACTGTCCCATGATCTGCCGAGCCGGAGGGATCTACCCAAGGACACTACCATTAGTTAGTGTTAGAAGTCCTTAGGAATGATTATAAAAGGAGAAATGAGAATCGGAGAAAGAAGGAGTTGAAGAATCAAAAGAAATGTAAAGTAAAGAGTGAAAAGAAATAGCCCTCCAGTTATTCAACTTAGAGGCGACACCGGGTTCAATTCATATGCTACCGGTTATCACTTAGTGACACCGGTATTGAAGATTAAAAGTCGTCATGGACCCGTGGACGCATGCACTAAACCTTCTTAGCCACTAAAGTTTCTCTCGATGAAGCTTGTTTCATTCTCACAGGAACCCTACATTAACTATTAGCTTTCTCTTAGAGATCACGATATTGAAGAAGGAGACCTCTCCTAGTCTCCGTCAGAAAACCAAAACGCACTGCTGAGTCTAGAGCCACGAGATTCATCAAAAGATCTCTTAGGAACACTTGACATTTAATCACTTGTTGATCAACAAATAAGATCTTGATGATTCGATGGTTCATATCGAGTCCTTCACGATCTTAGCAATATGTCGAGAACATTTATGAGAGGTTCACATCCGGATCCTCAATGATTGAATGGAAACTCTGCCGGGTCAACATCAAATGCCGACGGCGAAGTCACCGGTAACTCCCGTGGATTACGCGGAGTGTGTCTCAAACGGTCTGATCGTGAGGTGATGCTTGATGTACCTCGGACTATCTCGAATCAGATGTACTTGGTACATCGTGTTATCTCACCAGGGACTCAGGTTCGAACGGCCTTTGTGAGAATTAGAGTTGTGTTTTCACACTATCTCGTTAACACTCTCAAGTTCTAACTTGTAAGTGCGGAAACCGCTTATTACTAACCGCTTGAAATGTTTTCTTCTTATGGAAGCTCCGGGCGGGATGATCGTCTCGATTCTTCTCATGCTCACGCCAACATCATCACTAATGGAAGTTCTACTCAAAAGCAACACAACCGTCGGAATGATTCTTAGTCAAACCAAAGAATCTACAAAGTTAAAACTTAGAGAACTTCATCAAGATTGAATTCCAACGCCATAGGCGTGTGAGCATGTTGAAGAATGATGTGGAGACACCTGGAGCGTGAAGCGCACTGAGGCATCGATGCGCACAACAACATACTATCACTTTCACCACAAAGAACAATGATCAAAGAACAAAGTTAATGATGACGTCAAGCATAATCGTTCAAAGAAAACGATCTCTACACCGGATAGATTGTTCGAATCAAGACAATTCCTCTCACAAGAAAGAAGAATGTCTGAAGACGCCACCGCTACTATTACATCAACGCTTTCACCGCTTACATTCATATATACTGGAGGGAGATTGTTGGAATCACTCCTAAACATTATTTCAAGTATTTATATTTCATATGTAATAGGTAGCTTTATTATGGCCTTTATGTTTGTTTAAGGTCCAACATGTAGAAGGCCCATAAGTCGAGGCCCAAGCCCAATAAGGAATAGGGAAGGAGAGGAGTGTTGCCCTAGCTCCTTGCCTATATAAACTATTGTATGGGGTCAATAATTTGATGGGGTCAATAATTTGATTTCCATATTCTTGTCGTGGTATGATATAAACACTTTGATCTGTGGTTCGTAACCCACGAGGGTTTTGATTGGTTGACGGGGAAAAGGGTTACCCGATTGGTCGACAAATTTTATTCATTTCACTGAAATTCAATGTGGGTGATGTATGATTGTTATGGTGTGGATTATTAATTTGATTGGTCTATTGGGTTATCACGTGGGTTACAAAGTGTAGAGGTCTATCACATGAGATCACACGTGTAGTCAAATCGTGATTCTACGATAGTGTGAATCCACGTAAGAAAGGCAAAGGTCAGATTATTTATATATTAGCCCATCTTTATTATTGTACCGCCTAAGGTAGCATGGGCATGTGTATGGGACAAAACAAATGATTAGTTGCATGCTTGTCTAGGTGCATGCGTAGTCTATATGTGTTTGCATTTATTTATTTGCATGCTTGTTCTTTTCCCAAGAAAGGGAATAGTGTTCCTTGTCTATAAAAGGAACTTAGGTCTATTGTATTGAGATAACTTTTCCAGAAAAAACATTCAAGAAAAACCTCTATAGTGAGGGTGTAAAGATCCATAGAGGATCATTAGTCTTATTAGAAAAACCTTGTTGGTAACTTTGATTGTGTTCTTATTATTCCGCTGTGCATGTTCAATCATTGTTATTATACACTCTAGTTGAGTCCGGATCTTGGATTTAACATTCTAGAATGTCTTCGGTAGGATGTTTTGTATTAGATAAGTATTGTAAGTATATTTATCTTGTACAGTACTTAGTGTATTTTGTAGAGGACTCCTTATCCTATTAAAGGAGGTCCTAGGTTTGAGTTATATATAAGTTTTGGTGATATCTAGAGTCGATACACTTTAAGGTTGTAAACGCCAATACTATTCGTAGTATTCGTGTATTAACAACATATCGAGGTGTTTAGTGAGAATAATCTGTCATAATTATTATTCTTCTTAAGGAGTACTAGGTTGTGTTCGCTCTAGTCACCTTCTATAGTAGATCCTTCGCTAAACCGGGATTTAAAATAGATTTTTATGTTAATGGGCTAAACAATTTTAAAGACCATCACTCATTCTAAAAACATCAACATCTTCACTTGGATTATTTTTAAAGAACATCTTCACAACGGCATCAAAGTTATCGATGTGTAGAGTGACATCGTTTGAGTGGATTATTTTGAGCTTTATACGACGCTTGTAAACATAAAAATGCTACATTGCTTTTATGCTCGATTATTTAAATTAAGTTACAACCGCTAGTTGTTTTTACTCTGCTTTTGTGAGGTCGAACAGGACAATCGTTTACCAACGCTTGTAAACTTACAACCGCTTGTAGTAAACTTACAATCGCTAGTTAATTTGTACTAGTGTTGAATGTTAAACCTCTATTTTGGAAGTGTGCATTGTCTCAAGTTGGTAGTTATTAGTAGGTTGTAGAATACGAAATGTACGTTTAGAAGGAGTCGTGGGTTTATAAAAGTAGTCCGTATGGAAAACAAGTTGCCCTAAGAACAAAATTAGGTTGCCAAAATTATTTTGGGTAACAACCGCTTGTTGCCCAGATTAAAAAAATGGATAATGGGATAATGTAAGAGATGAAATAGTAAATACGCTGACATACAACGCTTGATATGAACAACCAACTACATATTACGATTACTACATGGTTATAACTTTAATTGTTACATATTATATAACCACTTGATTTATAACATTCATCGACTACGAAAAATCTAAGCATCAATGCTTCCTTCCCACACGTAGACGGTACTAAAACCACAAACCTTCATTCCCATTTAGCTCGATCCAGAACCCAGTGAGAACAAACTCGTTGAAAATGGCATTGATATATCATTAACCAAATCAAGTGATAATGTTTAAAAGGAACATGAATAGAATGGTAAGTTATAAATAAAGCATACTATAGACAAAGACATTCTCAGATGATTTAACAAAGAAGAGATTCTTTGTATGGGCGATGTAGAAAGATCCGTATCTCCTAAAATTCCCATGTTGACAAATAATTCAAGTTCTTTGTTGTACAGAATAGCGAGTGACCCAAATGGTTTCAGATGTACGCTTCCACTATTGGAGCCCGATCCTTTGTAAACCCAAGCAAGCGAGCAGATAATAGGGTGGGGATGGCAAAGAGGCTTCTAAATGATCTTATGGCAAAACCATTCACGCCCAACACCCATCCACAAAACAATGGCATATCTTCATCAATGATCATACCGAAATCACTAGAGAGGTTCCAAGATCGAAAACATAGAATGGAACTGGAGTTCATTTTTAAAATCATGGGAAGGTCTATAACTTTAAATTGGTTGGTTACCAAATCAAACGAAATCAACATATAAATCTTGTATGTAACACCGTCCTCATTAGTTAACTTTTCATTCCCAAATTCAATAGATAAAATGACCTACAACCGCCGACTTTGACGTTTCAATTTGATAGTTTCACGAGGGTGGAAATTTTCAAGGCATGTCCACCTTAACGAGTTGAAAGAAAAGACAAACACATACCGTAAACCACTTTGGAAAACAGGATAGGAGACCTTCACGATCGTCGGGTCAAGAATGTCCGGACGACGGCAAAACCAAAACAAATCTTTTACATTCAATTTGATGCGTGTAAACGAGACATGTAATCGCAAGTGATTTTTGGATTGCGGGTTCCAAATAACATACATTAGATTAGAGTCATAAACAAAACACGAAAGACCATGAGAATTGGCAACCCAATCATAGATGAAAGCATTAAATCAGACGGCACCGCTATGTCATTTGCTCATTAAAAGCTAACATAAAACCTTTGACCGATCAAATGTTAGCGTAAAAAACACTCGTCGTTACGATTTAACACCGTAATTAGAGATGAAAACCACAATCTATACTAGCCTTCCATAACTTGAAAACACTACGTGGTGGAGTATAGACTTAGGAGGTAGCTGCGAATGTTATCGAGTTGAACATCCAAAGGGATATAGTCGGACATTTTGTTAAACAAAAGCATAAAGATTGGGATAAAGATATGAAGTGAATAGACCAAAAGAAGAAAGAAAGATGTTGTTAAACAAATTAAGAAAGATTTGTATTGAAGAAAGAGATTGGCAAAAGAAGACATTTAAGGACATGTACCGTAATGTACTATAGGGCAACCAAATATTAAATTCTGCTAGTATATACCAAATAAATTAATAAAGTATACATAACCCATAATATATAGAAGTGGTTTGCAAAGCATAGGCTTTTTTGTATATGTGCACGGGTATTAACTAAAGAAATGCCGTTGAGTTAAAAAAAATATTATAATAATCGACTAATATATAATAGAAGTAAAATACCTACAGATAATGTTGAAAGAAAAATACTTCACATGTCAACATTAGACAATAATTATGGGTCAAACAAACATTAAGGATAGTACCTTGAAAGACCGCTATCAATTTATGTATTCAACCTTGTGCCCGTAGTATTCAAGCATCCGCTCACGGTAAGCTAAAGTTGTTTGAAGAGAGTCGCCTACTTCGTGAGGTCGGTTACGGAGCAATATGTACAAAATAATGCACACCCATACTCCGCATCATCATACAACTCCGATTGTTTTGGTACTTTTGGAAACTTGTATGTGATTGTATAATCCCCGTGATATGCCCTTACTATGCAAGACCCCAACGCTTGTTAGAGTACGATTTAAGATGTGTTTGTAACTTTCTCTTGGAACCTCGCAACCACCGCTCACCTCCGAGGTGACCCAAGAGAGTCATAAATGTAAACAACTCGGTGCGGATATGGAGCTCACAGAGTACCCAGTGTTTTGTATTTTCATTCATGGGAAAATACACCGATATATAAAACAAATGCAGATATTATGTCGCTTATACAAAGAGTGGTATATGTACGGTAAGAGTCATAAAATGACCTTTGCAACATCTCGCCAAGCCACGTGGTATGTTGTGCTATTTGAATAAGTGGTAGGCATGTTGCCACCCAGGATTTGATTGCAAAAGTACACCCCGCCAAAGCCCAATCGCATCACCGTCTAAACAACCATATCAATTCAACCCATGCATCCAAGTGTCATGGATGATAAAGCAAATCAAAATTGTAAACATTCATTTCATAAGTAACAAAGCGAAATAATAAACAAGTGCAAGAGACCAACTAGGCATCGTGTTTACTCACTAACTCATTAAGCCACCCACGGTGCAGCCTTCAACACATGCCAATGCTACCCAAAATCCCTATAAGCAATAACCGCACCGAGCCCCAAGGAAACCTACAAAGTAATGGTTCTTTAAGCTTCAAATACTTGCGAAGGTAATCAGGAACAATAACCTTCTTCTTGTTGCATTTGGTGTCGTAAAGTTCCTAAAAATAAATATATTCAATAACATACACACAATGATAATGATGTTATTGGATTAACAAATGTAACCTACCTCTACAAACGGTTCAATTGTGGGCTAATAGAATCGACTAATCGACACGTTTTGGGGTTTCCAGATGTTTCACGAAAACAAAGTTGAAAGATAAGCGAGAAAAATAAAATAAAAAAAAGATTCGCTTTGGTTACAATTTAATAAGGTGATGTACATCCGAAATGGCACCGGGATAATAGCCTCGCACGACACCTGCGATCTTGTAACACGGCGGCAAGGAGTAGCCGATGTTTTGATACCCCATTTTCCGAATTGATGACCCAAACAACGTCGCAGAAGTTTGAACAAAGTCGCCTTCTTTTCCCGAGGTTGTCGCTCAATTTTACTCTCTTTCTTTGTTCGTATTCATATCGGAGAATAGATCTTCCAACAGAGGTTTGTCATTAGGACCTACCACATTTGTAAATGACACTTTCTTGGGTTTAACACGAGATTCGAGGGCTTGACGTCTTTCTTTGTTGGTGTATCTTCTAGGCTAACCACATCAACATCATTGTTATTGGATTCAAGGCCAACAAACGAATTTTGTCAACCACATCCCTTGTTGATCATCACAACCATTAAATCTAAAGACGGAAGACACAATTTTGTATCGACGCTTTTGTTGACATTATCTTGGGAGGAAACAGAGTGTCATTTTGGCCAACCACATTTACATATGGCGGGTTGTTGTCTTTAAACCGACATTTGAGAATATAGTATGTTACAAAACAAAGACATTAAACTATTTTATTTATCGGCAATGTTTTACTTAGAATGTAGATACCTCATGAGCTTTGTTGGTGGGTGTTCCTACTTATGTCTCGCACACAATCAATATTGCTAACGGGTTCAGTTGGCAAGCCAATTGTTTCTCGAACCACATCTTGTCGTTTCGTTATCAAAATCCATTGCATCTAGAGAATTATCACCCGAAACTTTTTCATCGCTTATGTAAGACGACCAATCATTACCACAATCCGGTTCTCGCTGAATTTTAAATATATATACATAAGTAGGGACGTATGCTATAGCCGATATTTAAACAGAATCAAATATAACGTACAATAATGGGGTTACCGGGTATTTTATTTTCCTCTTTAGTGCAACCGTGGAAGTTGAGTACTACTTTCACCTCCATATTTCATAACAGACATTTTTGGGTCATGGCACAAGCTTCAACAAGCATACCAAGGCTACATGGTTGCATTTCTTTAAGCCCATCATCATTGTCAATGTCCGCTGCATGGTCTCGCATGGACAACCTTATCCCGTTAGGCCTACAATATGAGACGACGTGGCTTGTATCGACCAATGTTTGATATAAGTGTGGACGAACGATTATTTGAGTTTGGTATAAACATTGGAGGTAAACCGAAAGTAAATACAAACCTTCTGGATCATCGGGAGTAACATCGTGGTCGTTTGTGGTGGCACAACTTTTAGTATGTTCAGATCAACAAAGCAAAGATAATTATTAAGACCCAATAGTTGATGTACTTTTGAAAGTTCAGTTTCACACCATAAACACATCAAGTACAAAAGGTGTGTTTCTACCGAATGAATGCCGCTTTTCTATGATCAAAACTTTTTTCCAAATCCAAGAACTCACGAAATAGACCCCCGTCGAATGAGTAGTTCCAGCTTGTGCAACATTTAAATTGAGATCATACATGCACAAGTTTAAATTGAAATCGTCTGCGAATTCATTCGAATGTTCTGCAGTCTTGTAACCATCGGTTGTCTCCGAATGCATAAACTATCTATAAATTGGGCTATAATACACCACTGCTGCTTCATTTCACTTGTGTTGCAAATTTCAAAGAATGGGAGTTGAATCCTAACAAAAAAAAAAAAAAAAAAAAAATTACTCAGATAATCGTGAACAAATTCGGTACAAGTTAGTGGGTCAAGAATAAGACTGCAGTGATGCATACCGTCCAAAGAGGTTACAACAATCCGGCTTTCCAAAACTTTGAAAGTCCCACCAAGCAAGACCACGGAATGATCTTATTGTCTTTCACCCACCAAAGTGAGCTTTTAGGACAAGTCTCCAAAATCCAAATATGTAATAGCCACAACTGTCATCTTTAAAACGTGTACTTATGCAAATATCGTTTTTTTGAAAATGTTTCAGTTTACCAAAGTAAAGGTCACATGTTTAGGATGAAACAAGACCTTTATGGTTACAATTTAAAAATAAATCACAAACTAAAATGTGTTATAACATTTTGTTATCTAAATTACGGTAACTTATATATTACTTGTATACGTAACAAAACACCAAAGATTTCATAACAATAAAACAACAACATTAATTTTAGGTACTTTTGAAATGAATAAGTAATAGCACAACAAAATAGAATCAAAAGCTTTAATAACTTTGTTTTGTAAAGAAATATGTTATCAAAGCTAGACATTCATACATTAGTACAAACCATCGAGAATTCTAACCTTGAAAGCCCAAGCGAACCCATATAGATTGTATGTGGCATCAACTT
Organism: Chrysanthemum lavandulifolium; assembly: GCA_022545495.1. NCBI lineage: Eukaryota > Viridiplantae > Streptophyta > Magnoliopsida > Asterales > Asteraceae > Chrysanthemum > Chrysanthemum lavandulifolium. Next base: position 239,035,389 of record CM040244.1, on the reverse strand, counting down.
TGGGTTTTTTTTCAATTTTAACAAATGATCTTTTCGTGAATATGAACAATATTGACAATTCTTTGATAAAATTTATGCCACATATGTTAACCCCAAGGAAATACATTCCGGGCTTCAAAATCATCAACCAAGGACAATAAGTGATTATGGATGCAATTCCGCCTTCTTTCCCATAAACACCACCTGCAGCTACCAAAGAACACACCTTAACAAAGATCCTCATCGAAAGAGATAACCACCTTTTCCCATCCTTTTTTCGTCAATAACAAGTTCCAAAAGATCAATTGTATGTACATTTGTTATACCATTACCCTTTTTCGTGAAATACACGATCCAAAAATGCGCTAGATCGCTTAATAGGTTTTGAAACTTTGCCAAATCGAAACCTCGTTATCGACAAAATTCTTTCCGCCAAACCTTAACGAATGATCCCCAATTTAGAATTTTAGTGGAGGGAATCGGAGATGTTAGAAACATATACCGTGTTGCAAAACATAATGCATCGGGCGGTCATTCTCGCACGACTTTATATCCAACCATGGACCAAATACTATTTGCACGAACAACCTTTCGCGGTTTTGATTCTTTGACAAATGAATTTAATATCCGGCAAAGAACTTCAATGTAGAACGAATCGCGATTTTACAATTGTACAACTTTAATTTTGTGATATGGAATTATAGAGTAAAATTAATTAGGGTTTAGAGGGTTTTGTGAATAAGATGTGGTTTGTGAGTGTGTGCGTGATGTAGAAGAAGACGTTTAATTGTAGAAGTCTGTAGAAATTGTACAAGAAGATGTTTGATTGTGTGTGTAAAGGTGATGTTGTGTGCGTTATTATTATTAGTTTTATAATACAACGAGTGTAAAATGACCATATTATCCTCGTGTATAAATACAAGTTGCCCAATATTATATAGTTGCCCGAAAATACAATTTGGTTGCCCAAAAATAATACCTTACAATACATGACATATACTCAAAATACGTGACTTGGTCATACCTTTGTTGGACACATGGCACCCCATGGTTGGATACCAGAAATCATTTGCAACTGGTCCATTTTCATTCGGCAAAAGTGCATGGTCCGGAAAGTGATAAGCCTCAGGGCTCGCGGTCTATTTGACTAATTTTCCCTTTAAATAATTATACGTAACATGTTCAAATAAAATCAATATTAGTAAGATTATGTATGCAATCCACCCAGCAATTAAATGGATTTGACTTTTATGTAGGCAACTTTGCCGACGACGTGTCGTCAGAATAATAACCAAATAAATAATCATTTATACTACTGCCGACGGCCTGGCGTCGGCATCGTTAAAACAAAATTGAATTACATTAATCACACGCTAATCACCTAGTAATTATATGATTTATATTCCCGACGACGTGGCGTCGGGAATATATGAGCTTGACATGAAATTCGCTAATATTAAGACATTGTGAGAAACATGTTCCACAATTTTTGCTAAAATGACTAATAAGAAGAGTGAATTGAATTTGGGTGTGAGAAATTTAAGGAGGTGGTTAATAATTTTGGATGATTTTGAATGATTTTGTTTGGACATTATGCATTGTTTTACCAAAAATTTCGGTAACTAGTTGTTAACAACAACCCTAAAGGCTGCTATTAGTAAAACGCTAAAATAAAACATCATCAATTTAAATACTCTCCCAAACACCAACCTTCACCTTTCTTGTGTTCATCCTTTACAAAGAATTAACTACCACAACTATCATAGCAGTCGGTGCTGCCACCGCGACAATCAAATTCAACATTCACACCTAAACCTATAAATCATAATCTTAATTATATATTAGCTTAGCTTTGTTTTAGATATTTATTAACTAGCAGGTGAGCCCGCGCGTTGCTACGGGGCGCCCGTGTTTATGTTTATTATAACTATGTTAATGTTTTGTGTCGGCTTCATAATCAAGATGGAAAATTGGGTTGCCATGTCCTTTTATTAAGTATGCATGCATAACAGTTTTGCAGCCAAAGAATATGGATCGTCGTTTCATATAACCGAGCAATAACAATTAACTTGGTAGGAGCAACATTCAGACACATAAAACACATATTCTTGCGGTAGATGTTATGCAAAAAAGAATGTAAGATAGAACTTTAGTTTGTAGGTTTGCTTGCAAAAGGAATGTAAGATAGAACATAAATTGTCATATATTTCATTAAGAATAGATGTGGCAAGATGGGTACAAAGGGACAATATACAACCATAGACAACCATTAACTTGTCGCACCATTAGACCATTACGATATTGTCCGATGTACCCGTCCAAAATGTTCATCAAATGCACATGGAGTTGCGGTGTAGAAATAGTGAACATGATACGTTGAATGCACATTAAGCTAAAAAGTGAGCAAGAAGTGC